>SDVV010034327.1:0-11187 GCA_016164225.1 Gammarus roeselii
CTCGTCCGTTAGCTGACATGGGCCACCAAACCAGTTCCGGAACCCCTACGCCCGCCCCCCGCTGCGCTTACCCCGTACAAAGCGGTTGAGTCAAGGTTGCATGCATCGCGTCCTACCCCCCGCCCACCGCTAATTAACTCCTATCTAATTCCTTCGCATTTGCGTTTTCGCGGACATATCTACTACTTATATATATATATATATATATTTGATTTACGAAGAAACATTTGCATCGTTTTTAAATATTGGAGTCGCTTGCAGTACGTTTCAATGCACACTTTTCAATGCGTATTTAGGTGGACAATGAAACAAGTAACTGATTTTAATTTGTATATATTATTTATATAAAAGCCTTTACGGATTTTTAAATTTTATTAACATTTGAGGGATAAAATCGTTGATGTGGATGTGCTTTCATCTTTCTATTTATTAGCGACTGCCGTAATATGTACGTAGCCCTATCGAGCTGAAATCTATATTTTTTATTGAATCCCCTTGTATGCATATATTTTCAGAGTTTCTTCAGGACACAATGTTAATAAACAAATAGCTGCAGATACGTTTACGTATTTTTCGGATGAATTTTTCTGTCGACAATGAAACGATATTTATTTATACATATTTATTTACTTGCTCATTATATATATATATATTTATTCGATTCAATTTGATTCTTGTTATTTTCTGCGATTGTTTTTTTATCAGTACTCATAGCGCTCCGTTGTACTTATTCCAGCAGTAACTCCTTCTATCGTTTTCTTTGTTATCAGACATAGAGAAATCCGTAAAGTAAATCGGTGATCGTTACCATCCTTCAACACTAGTTTCAAGATGAAAATTGCTGGTGGGCGCGTTTGAGGACACCCTAGGCAAAATTTTGGATGCGCTCCTGGAAAGTTAGGTATGTTTGCTTGTATCTTTTCTTTGTCTTATCAAGAATTTCCGCGGCATGAACGCTGTGAACATTTACAAGTTATAGCATGTTGATGTTGACGTGCTTTCATCATTTCACGCGAATTGCACTCGTATGGTACTATTTCTGTCGGAGTTTGATGGTGCGCAAACCTAAATATCTTCGTATTTGTTTTACGGTCTTATTTCACATGAGCCTTTACGGTTTGGCTACACTTAGCAGCTGGTCTGTGGCCTCGGACATGCGAACAACATACTGCAACGCGTTGGTTGCAAGCAAATGATCTCACTCGGTTAATCATTGGCTGTTTCGCTTTTCAGTACTCCCAGCAGTCATTTATTTGAATCAGCGTACAAAGGATGATTTTTCGGGCTATAGGTAGGAAGTCCATGTATTCAGCCAAGGGAACTGGCCGCATTTTACGCCTCAATGTCCACGCGCGCACACGCGCATGCGCGCATGCGTGCGTTGTCTTCGTAACATGGTTTCAGTATGTCACAAAAGAAGCTGTAGACTTGTGATTTAGCTTTTAATTGGACCTGACGAGATATATATCTACGATAGCTTAGGTAGCAGTGTACAACTTCAATTTGCTTAATATCTATCACATTTTCAACTTTAGGCAAGAGGCGTTGTAGCGCATTTCGATGCATGGCATGTTGCATATCTGCAATTTCTTCATTGTACAAGGGATGATTTTGGGGCACTTGGAGAAGTAAATGTATTCAGACAGAGGCGATCACCGCATTTTCCGCCTCAATACCGGGGCACTTCTTTTAAACTGGACTAATATCTATCACATTTTCAACGTGAGGCAAGAGGTGTTGTATTGCAACTTCGTTGCATGTCATGTTGCATAAATGCATTTCGATGCTAATCATTCGTGTTAAATTTAGGATACTGCAGAACAAAGATTTATTAGATATATTTTCTTATCGATTATAGGTTTCAACACGTTTATACTTAGTAGGGGTTTACACGGGCTCATCATTTATACGAAAACATAACTATTCACTCCGAAAATCGACACGAGCATCTTGGCGAAACAAAAGTAATGACTTCGACCTCCCTCTCTTGTGTTATCTTGATCCTTGGTACCAGTGCCACTCTGTGGATTCATTATCAATGATGTGTATTTATTTCTCACCTGAAGCTGTCGACTCGTCATGTCGGTGTAGGATTTATCATCTGGGTGTGGTTTATTCTCTGATCTATTGGGTTCTAGACAAACGCATTTAGTACACATTTTAGATAAGCGGCGGCCTTTGGGAGAGGAGTATGCAACACTTGCAATCCTATCCTTGTAACCAAAACTGTCTTTTTAGTCTTCAGCGAGCTTTTTTCTCGACGCTAGTTTTTTAGTAACTGTTATATGTTTGTGACAGTGAACTGTTTCTGGTTTGTTCTTACTATTGCCCATACTACCAATCATTATAGTCCCGCAGATTTCCGAAATGTACATGGTTCTCTCTCCTCATGTTTCATTACCGAATAATTTTTAAACATTGTCGGGTAAACATTTGATTTATTGTGCAATTTCACACTTCTTTTACTTGATAGCTCTTTCTTTACCCCATTTATTAATTCGGTTTATTTCGACTTTAGCAGGTTTTTCTTCACATGACATTTCCTCGGTACCACTATCACTGTCACTGGTATCCATTACACCTAAAGTATCCCACGTTTCTTCCCATGAGTCCTATTTTATACGTACTGGATTGTTAGCGTCACTGCGTTGGCTTATGTATGGGGCACCATGTAGGCATTTACACACATTTTTGTGAAAAATGGGTTACCATTCACTGTCAGATGCATAATACTTGGACACCCTAACCAAACCAACTTAACCATGTATGTGTCATCGTTCGAGATTTTACTGCATACATATGATACTTTTCCATTGATTGTGATATATTCATATCAAATCCCTCCACATGGCTCTTCATTTTAATCTATCATTTGCAGTTCTGATCTACACTTTCAATTTTGATCTAGTATATAATAAAAAACTTACCCTATAGAACAACATCCCTCGCTTTTGTTGCAAGATGTTTCATGTGCATCATCTTCACGGTATGTTATGTTAAAATCACTAATCATCCTATCCTAACCTCACCTAACCAACTTAACCAGGAATTATGTGTCATCGTTCGAAATTTTTACTGCATATATACGATACTCATTCATTGATGATGATATATTCATATCAAATCCCTCCACATGACTCTACATTTTGATCTATCATTTTCAGTTTGATATACACATTTAATTTCGATCTAGTAAATCATCAAAAACCTAACCTAACCTAACCTATAAAACAGCATCCCTCACTTTTGTTACAAGATATTTCATGTGCGTCATCTCCACGGTATGTTATGTTAAAAGAACTAATCATCCTATCCTAACCTAACCTAACCAACTTAACCAGGAATTATGTGTTATCGTTCGAGATTTTTACTTCATATATATGATACTTATTCATTGATGATGACATATTCATATTAAATCCCTAAACGTGCCTCTACATTTTGATCTATCATTTACAGTTTGATGTACACGTTCAATTTTGATCTAGTAAATCATCAAAAACCTAACCTAACCTAACCTAAGGAACAACATTCCTCTCTTTTGTTACAAGATATTTAATGTGCATCATCTTCACGGTATGTTATGTTAAAATAACTAATCATCCTATCCTAACCTAACCTTTCCAACTTATCTATAAATTACGTCTCATCGTTCGAGATTTTTACTGCATACATATGATACTTATTCATTGATTATGAAATATTCATATCAAATCCCTCCAAATGGCTCCACATTTTGATCTATAATTTGCAGTTTTGATATACACTTTCAATTTTGATCTAGTAAATCATCAAAAACCTAACCTAGCCTAAACTATAGAACAACATCCCTCACTTTTGTTACAAGATATTTAATGTGCATCATTTTCGCGGTATGTTATGGTAAAAGAACTAATCATCCTATCCTAACTTAACCTAACCAACTTAAAAATTAATTATGCGTCATCGTTCGAAATTTTGTCATGCTTACATATGATTTATTCAGTGATTTAGGATTAATGCATTACAAATATCTCCACATGTCTACATTTTGATCAATCCTTTGCAATTTGATACACACATCCAGTTCTGATCTAGTAAATAATCAAAAACCTAACCTAACCTAACTTATGAACGGTTTTCAGTCATTGATATATACAATGCATAACAAATATCTCCACATGTCTCTACATTTTGATCAATCCTTTGAAGTTTGAAAGACACATCCGATTCTGATCTAGTAAATTTTCAAAAACCTAACCTAACCTGACCTTATGTATGATACCTAACCTAACCTTATGTACGGTTTTCAGTCATTGATTTATACAATGCTCAATAAATATCTCCACTTGACTCTACATTTTGTTCAATCCTTCCTAGTCTTGACACGCACTTCCAATTTTGATCTAGCAAATTTAATCTGTTAGTTAATATTTTCATCATTGTATGAATGTTATAGTTTTTTTCATATGATTCTTGATTTTTGATTTGATACAGTTCTAAATCACTTTCACGTGATATTTACACCTATCAAAAACCTCACCTAACCTCACCTAACCTAACCTAACCTGACCTTATGTACGGTTTTCAATCTTTGATATATACATATAAATCCCCCCTCCACACGATTTTTTATGTAACTTGTACCTAATTATTTCTACTTTGTGGTCAATCTCGATTCATATATGTTACCAGTGAGGATAGATTACCTAACCTAACCTAATCTAACCTAACCTACCTTTATGTACGGTCTTCACTCATTGTTATATACACACGAGCCCCCTCCACACGATTATTTATGCAACTTGCACCTAATTATTTCTACTGAGTGGTCAATCTCGAGTCATATATGTTATCAGAGAGAACAGATTTTCAATCTTAGATGGATTGAATGTTACAAGTAATTCATATTTGTCTCCGTCATCTAGATCATTTACCTAGTGATAGGTTTATGCCATCATTTCACGCCTTGAAACATATTCTTCTACCGATTCCGACAAAACGATGTTACCTCCGTCTGACACAATGTATGCAATTCATCGCTTAACCTTTGAGTTTTTTAGGATAATATAAACAATTTTATTTAGGACTTTCATAGTTTTATTGGTATCTATTAGTATTAATTACAGATCTTGCTGGATGCAACATGGTGCGAACATACAACCATACCCATCATCACTATGTATCAGTCTCCTCTCAGATTCATTCATATAGTCCACCATATCTTTGATACGAATACGGAAACCTGTTCCATCATTGTGAGTCCATAAATGTAGATCCCCGCATTTCCATAAATGTTCTTCTTCCTATTTTCTGCGAACTTTGATTTTTTTAATCTCATCCAATTCAATGTACCTCCAATCTTTATCCGAAAGAAACTCCATCATACGCTCCAGATTTTCTTCTGTCCCTAAGTAGAATTGTTTTCCACTAACCCAACTTCATTACATGTGTAGAAGTTTTCTGCTTGGGGCATATAAATTTCAAGATTTACCGTCTTATTTTCTTTGAACTCTGTTACATACGACTGAAATGTTTCGAAATCAGTCAATCAAATCCTGTTTTCTTTATTGTCCTTCCATAAATGGATAACAGTTCCCACGCTTGTGATTCTTGTTCTCCGCATTTGTAGATAATTGATATCTCCATCAGTAGTCAATATATCCTCGAACCAAGCCAAATCATCTGCGGAGAATTTTTTCATCCAACATTCGTAAACAAATTTTCAAGATGTGAACATCCATTTTTATTTATTCTAAGACAATACACACGCCTCCGCATGTTCTCCACGTATCACTGACTCCATTCTCGGCGTGCAGATACCTATTATAACTTGATTACATGTTACATCTTGCAAAACATTTGGTCTATCATCGCTCGCCTTGGTCAACATGTATGGATGTATGTATGTACGTGTAAAGAGCTGTGTACGGGCTAACAAGTGTATATTCGAGCGTATGTAAGTGTACATATCGAGCGTATGTACGCTCGAATAAACACATGCACGTACGTACACAGCTCTATACACGTACATACATACATACATGTTGACCACAGCGAGCGATGATAGGCCAAATGTTTTGCAAGATGTAAGATGTAATCAAGTTATAATAGGTATCTGCACGCCGAGAATGGAGTCAGTGATACGTGGTGAACGAACGGAGACTTGCGTATCGTCTTTGAATGAATAAAAATGGATGTTCACATCTCAAAAATTTGTTTACGAGTGTTGGATAAAAAAATCTCCGCAGATGATTTGGCTTGGTTCGAGGATATATTGACTACTGATAAAGATATCAATTACCTACAAATGCGGAGAACAAGAATCACAAGCGTGGGAACTATTATCCATTTATGGAAGGACAATAAAGAAAACAGGATTTGGGTGACTGATTTCGAAACATTTCAGTCGTGTGTAACAGAGTTCAAAGAAAATAAGAAGGTAAATCTTGTAATTGATATGCCCCAAGCAGAAAACTTCTACACGTGTAATAAAGTTGGGTTAGTGGAAAATAAATTCTACTTAGGGACAGAAGAAAATCTGGAGCGTATGATGAAGTCTCTTTCGGATAAAGATTGGAGGTACATTGAATTGGATGAGATTAGAAAAATTAAAGTTCGCAGAAAAGAAGAAGAAGAACATTTATGGAAATGCGGGGGTCTACATTTATGGACTCACGGTGATGGAACAGGTTTCCGTATTCGTATCAAAGATATGGTGGATTATATGAATGAATCTGAAAGGAGACTGATACATAGTGATGATGGGTATGGTTGTGATTTCGCACCATGTTGATTCAAAAAATTGCATAAACACTGATGCATCCAGCAAGATCTGTAATTAATACTAGTAAATACCAATAAAACTATGAAAATCCCAAATAAAATTGTTTATTTTATCCTAAAAAACTCAAAGGTTAAGCGATGATGGAGAGCACATCGTTTTATCGAAGTCAGTAGAAGAATATGTTTCAAGGCGTGAAATGATGGCATAAACCTATCACAACGTAAATGATCTAGATGTTGGAGACGAATATGAATTACTTGTAAAATTCAATCCATCCTAGATTGAAAATTTGTCCTCTCTGATATGTATATATGACTCGATATTGACAACGAAGTTGAAATAATTAGGTGCAATTAGGAGGGGGTTCATATGTATATATCAAAGATTGAAGACCGTACATAAGGTTAGGTTAGGTTAGGTCAGAAAGTGATTTAGATTTGCAACAAATCCTAAATCAAGAGTCATATGAAAAAAACGATAACATTCAAATAATGATGAAAATATATATGAATAGATGAAATTTGCTAGATCAAAATTGGAAATGCGTGTCAAAACTACGAAGAATTGATCAAAACGTAGAGTCAAGTGGAGATATTTGTTATGTATTGTATAAATCAATGACTGAAAGCCGTACATAAGGTTAGGTTAGGTATCATACATAAGGTCAGGTTAGGTTAGGTTTCTGATAAATTACTAGATCAGAATCGGATGTCTTTCAAACTTCAAAGGATTGATCAAAATGTAGAAACATGTGGAGATATTTGTTTTGCATTGTATATATTAATGATTTAGTACCGTCCATAAGTTAGGTTAGGTTAGGTTTTTGATTATTTACTAGATCAGAATTGGATGAGTGTATCAAACTGCAAAGGATTGACCAAAATGTAGAGACATGTGGAGGTATTTGTTATGCATTAATCTTAGAACACTGAAAAAATCGTATGTGAGCATGAAAAAATCCCGAACAATGACGCATAATTCTTGTTTAATTTGGATAGGTTAGGTTAGGATAAGATAATTAGTTCTTTCAACATAACATACCGTGAAAATTATGCACATTAAATATCTTGTAACAAAAGTGAGGGATTTTGTTTAATAGGTTAGGGTAGGTTAGGTTTTTGATGATTTACTAGATCAAAGTCGAAAGTGTACATCAAAACTGCAAATGATAGATCAAAATGGGGAGCCATGTGGAGGGATTTGATATGAATATATCCTAATCAAGTAATAAGTATCATATGTATGCAGTAAAAATCTTGAGCGATGACACATACTTCATAGATAAGTTGGTTAGGTTAGGTTAGGATAGGATGATTAGTTCTTTTAACATAACATACCGTGAAGATGATGCACATTATATATCTTGTAACAAAAGCGACGGATGTTGTTCTATAGGTAAGGTTAGGTTAGATTTTGATGATTTACTAGATCAAAATTGAAAGTGTATATCATACTGAAAATGATAGATCAAAATGAAGAGCCATGCGGAGGGATTTGATATGAATATATTATAGTCTATAAATAGGTGTCATATGTATGCACTAAAAATCTCAAACGATGACACATAATTCATGATTAAGTCGGATAGGTTAGGTTAGGATAGATGAATAGTTCTCTTAACATAACATACCATGAAGATGATGCAAATGAAGTATCTTGTAACAAAAGCGAATGTTGTTGTTCTATAGGTTAGGTTAGGTTAGGTTTTTGATGATTTACTAGATCAAAAATGAAAGTGTATATCAAAACTGCAGATGATAGAATGAAAGGTAGAGGGATTCAGTATGAATATTTCATAATCAATGAAAAAGTATCATATGTATGCTGTAAAAATTTCGAACGATGACACATAATTCATAGTTAAGTTGGTTAGGTTAGGTTAGGTTGCCTAGGTAGTATGTATCTGGCAGTGAATGGTAACACATTTTGCACACAAATGTGAGTAAATGCCTACATGGTGTCCCATACATAAGCCAACGCAGTGACGCTAACAATGCAGTATTTATAAAATAGGACTCATGGGAAAAAACGTGTAATACTTTAAGTGAAATGGATCCCAGTGACAGTGATAGGGGTACCGAGGAGATGTCATCTGAAGAAAAACCTGCTAAAGTTGAAGGCAACCGAATTATCAAATAGGGTAGTGAAAGGGCTATCAAGTATAATAAAATCAAATATATATCTGACAATGTTTCAAAATTATTCGGTAATGAAACATGAGGAGTGAAAATCATGTCTCAAATGTTTGTGTGCTAGGAGAATTATGTACATTTCGGAAATCTGCGGGACTATAATGAATGGTAATGTGGGCAATAGTATGAACAAACCTGAAACGATCCGATGTCATAAACATATAACAGTAATTAAAAAACTAGCGTCGAGAGAAAAGTTCGCAGAAGACTAAAAAGAAAGTTTTGGTTACAGGGATATGATTGCAAATGTTGCATACACTTCTCCCAAAGGTCGTCGTTTATCTAAAATGTGTACTGAAGCGTTAGTCTAGAACCCAATAGATCAGAGAATAAACCACACCCAGAAGATAAACCCTACACCGATATGACGAGTCGACAGCTTCTGGTGAGAAATAAATGCACATCATTGATAGAGAATCCACAGAGTGACACTGGTACCAAGGATCAAGATAACACAAGAGAGGGAGGTCGAAGTCATTACTTATGTTTTGCCAGGATGCTCGTGTCGATTTCCGGAGTGAATAGTTATGTTTTCGTGTAAATGATAAGCCCGTGTAAACCCCTACTATATATAAATGTGTCAAAATCTATTATCAATAAAAAATATACCTAATAAATATTTGTTTTGCAGTATCCTAAATTTAACTCGAATGATTAGCATCGAAATGCATATATGCAACATGACATGCAACGAAGTTGCTGTACAATACCTCTTGCCTTACGTTGAAAATGTGATAGATATTAGTCCAATTAAAAAAGGTATGCCCCGGTATTGAGGCGGAAAATGTGGTAATCGCCTCTGTCTGAATTCATGGACTTCTCCAAGTAAACCAAATTCATCCATTGTACGATGAAGAAATTGCAGATATGCAACATGTCATCAATCGAATTGCACTTCAACGCCTCTTGCCTTACGTTGAAATTGTGATAGATATTAATCAAATTGACGTTGTACGCAGCTACCTAAGCTATCGTAGATATATATCTCATCAGGTCCAAACAGAAGCTAAGCACAAGTCTACAGCTTCTTTTGTGACATACTGAAACCATGCTACGGTGACGACGCACGCATGCGCGCATGCGCGTGAGCGCGCGTGGACATTTAGGCGTAAAATGCGGCCAGTTCTCCTGGCTGATTACATGGACTTCCTACCTATAACCCGAAAAAACATCCTTTGTACGCTGATTCAAATAAATGACTGCTGGTAGTACTGAAAAGCGAAACAGCCAATGATTAGCCGAGTGAGATCATTTGCTTGCAACCAACGTGTTATATTATGTTGTTCGCATGTCCGAGGCCACAGACCAGCTGCTAAGTGTAGCGAAACCGTAAAGGCTCATGTGAAATAAGACCGTAAAACAAATACGAAGATATTTAGGTTTGCGCACCATCAAACTCCGACAGAAATAGTACCATACGAGTGCAATTCGTGTGAAATGATTAAAGCACGTCAACATCAACATGTTATAACTTGTAAATGTTCACAGCGTTCATGCCGCGGAAATTCTTGATAAGACAAAGAAAATATACAAGCAAACATACCTAACTTTCCAGGAGCGCATCCAAAATTTTGCCTAGGGGTGTCCTCAAACGCGCCCACCAGCAATTTTCATCTTGAAACTAGTGTTGAAGGATGGTAACGATCAGCGATTTACTTTACGGATTTCTCTATGTCTGATAACAAATAAAACGATAGAAGGAGTTACTGCTTGAGTAAATACAACGGAGCCCTATGAGTACTGATAAGAAAACAATCAAAGCAAATAACGAGAATCAAGTTGAATCGAGTAAATATCTATAATGAGCAAGTAAATGAATATGTATAAATAAATCTTGTTATATTAGCTACAGAAAAATTCATCCGAAAAATACGTGAACGTATCTGCAGTTATTTGTTTATTAACATTGTGTCCTGACGAAACTTTGAAAATATATGCATACAAGGGGATTCAATAAAAATATAGATTTCATCTCGATAGGGCTACGTACATATTACGGCAGTCGCTAATAAATAGAAAGATGCAAGCACATCCACATCAACTGGTTTTATACTTCAAATGTTCATAAAATGTAAAAATCCTTATACGCTCTTACTTATATTATATATATAAATTTTAATCATAAACTTTTCTTATTGTCCACCTAAATACTCTTTGAAAAATGTGCATTGAAACGTACTGCAAGCGACTCTAATATTTAAAACCTATGTAAATGTTTCTGTGTAAACC
>SDVV010034330.1:0-11187 GCA_016164225.1 Gammarus roeselii
TTCCTATACATATTATATATATATATATATAAAGAGGAATAGATGAAAAACACAAAACGTTGCCCCCAAATCCAACCAACCGGCTTCAACTAAGCATCCAATTACTTAGAACCTACCAACCAACCTCCGAATGAGCCAATTATACCCCCAAACTGGATAAAAAAAAAACGAACATAATGTACACAAAAAAATATAAGTAGAAATATAATTCATACAATTATATAACGAAACATACACTCAAACATAGCAAACATGCCTCGGAAAATCGGAAATTACTGATAAGAGAAAGAACAGGTAAGAGCAATCTCACCTAATTTGACAAAGCGCATCCAACTTTTCGCCTAGGTGATCTCTAATCCCCACCCCTCCAGAAACTTGTTATAACACTATTCCTATCCGAACCGAATAAATATATATAACGAGCCACAGTTAGTGACCAATTATGTGTCCCAATACAGTCATCGAAAGAAGAAGAAAACATATATAAATACAATAAACATCAAAATACACTGAAATAAAAAATGTTCAAAACCTAAACCTTCTCAATGTATATTGGGAAGCATGGGGCCGCAAGCCCCCCCGCCCCCTCCACCATTTTGCGTCGCCCGCCTCCATTATCAGTGACTCCGACCCACATCCGGTTCCCTCGCGCCGTTGAAATGTTATGTGCAAACTCCCGTAAAACGGACAAAATCCGTTAATTGGTGACATATACTCTACTATTATTGTTCCTTTCTCTTGCGAAGCGTGTAAAGTGTTCAAAAGTCCTGTATTAAATCATCGTCCGTGCATCGCCATGGACGGTTACATCAGAGAGGAAAGAAACCATTTGTGCCATCATGTTGCATAAACATCAATAATGTTTCAATTGTAAAATACTTTCTTGCATGTCTCAATTGAAGAAATAAATTGTTGCTACCAGGTCTTAGCGTCAGTTTGTTTTCGTGTGTTTGTCACGAGATATTCTTAACCCATGTCGTGCGAGGTGGTTTTTATTTCAAGCGAGCAGTTCTTTGACACGACACATCTTCGAATTATTGACGAGTTATAGACGAACTAAAAAGTGTTCCACAACCGACATCAACTTCGGTTTCATAGAAACCGGGGAAAGAGTCTGTGTTGCCTCACTGAATTATTAACGCGGTTTATAATTTCGTACACCTACATTGCGACATGTTTTTTTTTCTTTGATTATATACGCCGCTCATTGAAGAAATATTATTTGGAAAGTCCTCCTGTATTCTATCCAATTCTCGTTTGTACATACTTTTTCTCTATGAGCGAAGTATAAGTAATGATAAATTCATAAGGTCTCATTCATTCTTTGTTTTTACGCCGAATCCAGCGTCTACGCAACAATAGGCAATTATATAATAAGTTGAGAAATTGTAATTAAGTTCCATCACCGACTTACTGGTGTTTTATTAGTCAGCCTCGTGCTATTAGTTTTCGCTGTCACCAGAAAGCCTCAGCAGAGTTTGTCCTTTCTGACGCTTGCCTCTCTTGCTTATTTATTTTCTTTCCTCATCAAGGATCAATGAACTAACGACAACATCGTTCCTGCTCGCGGAATTCATTTTGGGGGTTGGGAAGGTCCGATGTGGTGACGATACTTGCCAATGGCTACATCAACTTATATTTGTGGTGCAAATTGTACGGCCACCGATTCTTTCATCTCTTGTCTCAATTGAGTCGTTTTTGTATTGTAGCGAATTACCAATTTTTATGGTAGCTACTGCTCATTTCGGCGCTCATTTTTTTTTTCTTTTGAGAACCCGTTTAAAAACATTTCCGAGTTATTTCGACGCAGGCTTCTGTTTGTACACGAGTTTAAAACAGAAACGAAGAGACTGAGGTAATATTAGTTTAATTAGGTAAGAATACCATTCTGATGGGATTGCTTTTAGCAGTCCTCTTCTTAACTCACACCGCTGGCTCTGTTGTCCTCAGGAGGAGGAAGAAAGCTGGATCAGCAGCGAGGAGCTGTACACAGATGGCAGCAGTGACGACGAAGCCGGCCGATGGGGAGTGAAGCATGTTCATCACCACCACCACCTGCTGCACCACATCCCGCCCCCCCTTCCCCATCGCCTCCCTCCCAGCAGTCCCCTCACCAAGTCTGGCACTCTGTCCTCCCCTCCTCCTCCCTCTACCGCTTCAGAGCCCGCCTCCCAGGTGAGTGTCACAGGAATATATGGTCTCCTGGATCAGGGTGTTAGGGCCATGGATGAGTCTTAGCCCCAATTAATATATTGAGTGTCACAGGAATTTATGGTCTCCTGGACGAGGTTGTTAGGGCTAGATATGAGTCTTAGCCCCAATTAATAAATTGAGTGTCACAGGAATGTATGGTCTCCTGGATGAGGGTGTTAGGGCCATGGATGAGTCTTAGACCTAATTAATATATTGAGTGTCACAGGAATGTATGGTCTCCTGGATGAGGGTGTTAGGGCCATGGATGAGTCTTAGACCTAATTAATATATTGAGTGTCTCAGGAATGTATGGTCTCCTGGATGAGGGTGTTAGGGCCATGGAGGAGTCTAAGACCTAATTAATATATTGAGTGTCACAGGAATATATGGTCTCCTGGATGAGGGTGTTAGGGCCATGGATGAGTCTTAGACCCAATTAATATATTGAGTGTCACAGGAATATATGGTCTCCTGGATGAGGGTGTTAGGACTATGGGTGAGCCTTAGCCCTGATATAGGATGTTAACACCTAGCTATGTTGCATGTATACACGGACAGCAGTCTCCTCCTATGCTGCAATAAGCTCTGGGTAGGGAGTCACAGAGAAGAAGGTACCTGGTGTCCCCGTGGTTATACAAATTATACACAGTGAAATATCTTCCATTGATATGTTTTAGTTTACCTTGAACGAACCTTACTGCGTTGATCTGCTTCAGTTCACATTGAACGTGGATACCTTATTGCGTTTATGTTTTAGTAAACCTTGAACGTGCCTTACTACTCTGACATGTTTCAGTTAGCTTTGAACGTACCTTACGTGCCTTCCGTAGGTGCTCTGGAATAACAGTATGTGGCCTTTCTTCATCCAAAAAGCTCTCTAACCACGAGATATTCATCTCGTGAATATAAGACCGTTATTCATCTTCAAAATAAATTTTTTTTAATAAGAATGTGAGCGATGGCTGATGCCCAACCAAGCTGTTCAAGAGGCAAGGTCATGGAGCCTTTCAAACCAATGCACACGCCAACCCGGGTTATGACCACTGGGACCAGGCTCACCTGGGCCAAAGACTAAAACCGGGCACCTCAGGCGTGCCGATCTCTGGCTGGCACCCTACTGGCTTTTCCGCCATAAAAATAGACACCCAGACCCTGGATGTCCTCTGGGTTCAATTCCGGGTTTTTGACAAGGGCAGAACCGTGTCGGAAACTTCCAGGCCACATCACACCGCAGGGTGGCACTCGCCCCGGGACCATGGTTAGCGGAGGACTAGCCTTGGCGCGCTCGCACCCCTTTTCACCGACTTGAGACCGTTCCCGAACAGCAAGGCTGCCCAGAAGTGGGGTTACACGCTAAGGATACTGAAGATGAACCTGCAAACAACGGGCTATAAGTTGGCCATTAGATGTACACCTGAACATCCCCAGAGCGCCCAACCCCATCTCAAGTCAAGGCTGGGAACACACAAGGGAGTCACGCTCACAAGCACTAAAAATAAAAGTTATCCACATGCTTTGGCGATGTTTAGTTTTCTTTAAAGATTTTTCCGTTAGCGGATATTTTATATGAATTTCAGTATTTATTTCCGTATATACTCCATGGCTCAGTTTTACCGAAGACGTGTGGAGTTCCGATGAGCTTGGCCCCCGTCCTCACCCTTCACTATTGCTCTTTTTAGCCCCATCCTGAATTCACTCTACTTTTATTCACCGCATTTACATCATATGTTTGGTTCAAAGTTCCTTTAACTTATCTCTCTCTACCTTTTCACCACTTCCCCAATAATCCTTGCCAACCGGCCCTAATTTTTCTTCTTTCAGGGGCTAATAACAGGCAATAAGCGTTCGTTGTGCCATGCAACCTTTTTATGACTCATCCTTATATTCTTTCCATCCCTTCTGTTCTCATGCGTGGGATATCCTTCAATGAGTGCGAATCCCTGTTTCTGATCTCTCCTCCATCCTTCTGTTCTCATGCGTGGGATATCCTACAATGAGTGCGGATCCCTGTTTCTGGTCTCTCCTCCATCCTTCTGTTCTCATGCGTGGGATATCCTACAATGAGTGCGAATCCCTGTTTCTGGTCTCTCCTCCATCCTTCTGTTCTCATGCGTGGGATATCCTACAATGAGTGCGGATCCCCGTTTCTGGTCTCTCCTCCACCCTTCTGTTTCTCATGCGTAGGATATCCTACACTAAGTGTGGATCCCCATTTCTGGTCTCTCCTTCATCTTCCCCCTCAGCAGGTGTTGTGGGCGCATTGCCCCCGGCACCTTAAGGAACACGGCAAATCTTTGGGGCTCTGGAACAGAGTAGGTTGGATGGCAATGCTCCTTGCTGCCACCCGGATAGTGCTGGAACTATATGGCTCGGCACCTTAGGAATTTCTGTACCTCCTGTGGCACCCGTGCATACTTTTGACATTCGCGGACTTGACGCAGTTGTAAACCAAATCGCTCGAGTCCAATCTAAAATTAGTCTATCGCTTCATGCAGTACTAGTTGCTGGTTAGACGTGAAACGCCAGGAGGACGCTGACTCCAGCGCGCTAGAAATCCTCGTCGCTTAAATCTAATCTTGTCTGAATAATAAAACAGTCCCCCCCAACATGACACGGTGGTCGTTTTCTTCAGGACTCTCCCCACCTGACCGAGACCACCCGGCGCCTGTCAGAGCTGGGGGTGGAGGGTGTTCCGAAGTCGCCAGTAGCTCCACCCGATTCACCAAGCACACATGAAGACTGCGTAAGTGTAAAGGTGTCCTCATGCATGCGATACAGCCAGACTAATGTAGTGAGTACAGAGACTGTTCATGTCACTCGCTTGTTCCTACTACAGTTAATGTGCCAAAAATCATCACGCACTTGCATCGCTTGTAGAAGACTTAAAAAAAAAATTTATTTCATCGTCGCTTATTTGAACAGGCACGGGGTAAAAGTCTGTGCTGTAATTATCATTTAACTTATTATTTTGCTTCATAAACTTGGACTTCTTATATTAATCAATTATCTTCAGACTGGATGCCTGGCTTCTAATAGTTATATTATCAGATAGACCTACGCAATTGAAAAGTTGAACATCTTATCTGATAGTTGTGTTTCTCAAACCCACGTTCGATGTCATTTGGAGATTAGGATCGACTACGAATTGACTATGTATTAGGATTGACTGTGTTTTATTTATGTATTAGTATTGACTGTATATTGACTGTATTAGAATTGACTGTGTATTGACTATGTATTAGGATTGACTGTATTGACTATGTATTAGGATTGACTGTATTGACTATGTATTACTTTTGACTGGGTATTGACTATGTATTAGGATTAACTGTGTATTGACTCTGTATTAGGATTGACTGTGTATTGATTATGTATTAGGATTGGCTGCGTATTAGGATTGACTGTATATTGACTATGTATTAGGATTGACTGTGTATTGACTATATATTAGGATTGACTGCGTATTGACTATGTATTAGGATTGACTGTGTATTGGCAATGTATTAGGATTGACTGTGTATTGACTCTGTATTAGGATTGACTATGTATTAGGGTTGACTGTGCATTGATTATGTATTGGGATTAACTGTGTATTAGGATTGACTGTATATTGACTATATATTAGGATTGACTGTGTATTGACGATGTATTAGGATTGACTGCGTATTGACTATGTATTAGGATTGACTGTGTATTGGCTATGTATTGGGATTGACTGTGTATTGACTATATATTAGGATTGACTGTGTATTGACTACGTATCAGGATTGACTTTTTATTAGTATTGACTGTATTAGGATTGATTTTTTATTAGTATTGACTGTGTATTAGGATTGACTTTGCATTAGGATTGCCTGTGTATATCGGCATCATTGGGAGAGTTGTGAGGATTCTTTGTGGCACTGATGCATGTCTCTAACATTAGGAGCGCTAAGGAGACTGATCCCGCTCACTAATAACCGCCATCACTCTGTTCGAATCATCGCACCAGCAAACTCAATAATTTTTACTTTACATCAATAGTTTTGTAAGGCTATTAACAGCTGTTCCACTGTTTGTTCCATGCAACTCTTTCTTAGAACTCCTCCCTTTCTTTCTATTCTTGCTATTTGCATGTTTGGCATACCCAACATTTGTTTAGAGATCATGCATTGGTATCCCCGTTTCCTGTCCTTTCTCCATCTCACCTGTGGCACCCGTGTTCTACTTTGACATTCTCAGCGTATAGGACAGTGACCCACGCAGCAGTTGGCCCAATCACGTAAGCCTAATCTTGAATTAGTTGGTTTATGAGTTCTTCCGTTCACGAATCAGAGAATTCACCTTCAACAAATTATGCTAGTCTAGTCCGGGTGTTCTTTTTTCTTTAGATTAGATTACCTCTTTCCGCCGAACTAACCCTCTTCCGTCCTCAGGTGGAGGAACAAGAGGACATCATGTTATGGCGCCCCAAGCGAGGCTCTCTCAAACTCACCGAGCTGGCGACCGGTGCCATCACGCTCTCCTCGTCTGCCTCCTCTGCTGGGAAACTGCTGTCTCATAAAGATGCTGCTGCCTCATTATCAACATATATTGCTGAAGAGGCAGGTCCTTGCGCAGTAAACGTCGCCGCTCAGGGTTCTTTTTCGCATGTTCTCTCGAAGAGTTCTTCTGTTTCTGGAGCGACTGCTAAGATTAAGGCGCCACTGTCACCCGCTGGTCATGTGGAACCTAAAGGTCCTACAGGATCTGTCGCTGGACACACTGCGTCTTCGACCGCGGCGAATGTGAAAGATGAGGATACAGCGCCTGGAGAAGCTGCTCAAATTTGTGTCAAATCATATTTGGCAACACCAAGAGCGTCAGCAGCAGTGCCAGCACAGGAAAAATCATCTGACTCCAAAAATAACGAAGGCTCGGCGAAAAATATGGTTGTTGATGCTAAAATCGATGAGAGTGTAACATGAACATATTTTGTCTCCATTACATATATTATTAGCAATAATATTGTTGTTCATTATATGGATCTCGAGGTTCTTGTGTTCAATATATTATGTTAGGCAACCCAACTGCTCCGATGGCGTCTTTGACTCTGGGCACATGAATACCTTCTGCTTGTAACTGATCAGTTATTTGTCTCGGCAGTGCGTTCGGAATATATCGTGCAAATCACCCGGCAGTTCCATTTAAACTTGTTGTACACGTCTCCCGAAACGAGTAGTACACACCTCTCGGCAGTGCTTTCTTTATACTAACATGGTGCACACGTCTCATGGTAGTCTACTCTTAACGAGCAGTACACACCTCTCGGCAGTGCTCTATACTAATGTGGTGCACACGTCGCCCAGTTTTTTTCCACTAAACGAGCAGTACACACCTCTCGGCAGTGCTTTCTTTATACTATTATGGTGCACACGTCGCCCGGTACTCTCCATACACGTCACTTAGCAATGCGTACATATTCCCCCCCCCTAGGCATCTGTTAGGTTCACAAGCCGCACGGAGACACGACCCAACGGGGGGGTGAACACCCTTATCTCCCTTCAGACTCCCCTCTTCTTCAACCTTTACTATCTCTCCTTTTCTCACCCATCCTGATTGGCTTGAATTTGGATTTACCTCATTAGCATCTTATGTTTAGTTCAAATTTCCTTAAACTTGTCTCAAACTCCTTCTTAGCATCTCTCCTAAAAGTCTCTTCACACATACACATACATACACACGCACGCGCACCCAGACACACACACACTCAAACATTCACATACCGGTTCTAACTATTCTCATTTCGGGTGGCAAATAACAGCCAAGTTGCGCTCTTTCTTTCATGCAACCTTTTTCTACGACTATTCCTTCTTCTTCTTTCAATTCTTGCTGTTCTCATGCGTGAAACTCCCTACACCTAGTGCAGATCTCATGCATGGGATCCCCGTTTTCTGTCTCTTCTTCATCTTCCCTCTCATCAGGTGTTGAAGCACGTAGCCCGCACCTTAAGGACTACTGCGGATCCTTGGCGCTCCGAAGCAGGGTATGTAGTGTGTTATTCCACCTTACTGCCATCCGGGGAGTGCTGGGACCAAATGGCCTCAGCACCTTAGGAGTTCCTGTACCTCCCGTAGCACCCGTACATACCATAGACGTTCGCCGCTTAAAGGACTTTGAATTTGCGCAGTAGTAAACCTTAACTCGAACATTGAAAAAAAACAAGACTAACTTGATACAGCACTGTTTGCTGTTTTGACATTCGGCACCAGAAAGACGATGACTTCAGCGCGCTAGAAAGCCTCGTCACTCTAACCTAATCTTTGGCGTACATATTCGGCTTTTCGTTCAGCAAGTATGGCAAGTGCTAATATTTAGTTGCTGATTGATATGTGCACACGGCAGTTTACAATAACAAGTCATCTCAAACACTTCTTTTCGCCTATGGTGTTCCTTACGGCTCGATCTTTTCGCCTTCACTCTTCAAATCCTTTTTTCACAACCTGCCCACACCAACTCAATCAGACACCTACATCAGCTACTACGTGAAAGACCTTACAATAATCATCCGACAACAACAACAACAGCGAAAAAGCAGTAGCTCACCTCAAGCGATATCTGAACTCACTCGAAGTCTGACTGCGTGATCTACGGGAGAGTCCTTATGACTGCATGATTTTTCACGTGAGTGTAACCGTAAGATCCACACAGTACATATGTCGCTCGTTATCTGGACTTCCGAACTGTGCGCCGGCCGTGACTCCTCCACCGCATGAAGTGCTGAGGCTAAACAAATCAAGTTAACATTGTTGTTGTTACGTTCTATTCCAATTGATACAGCGTTAGGACTCCAAAGCACATTGACTCGCGGTGTTTTTCCTTGACTGGTTCATCACAAACCAAGCGGGCAGTTGTTTTTTGTTGCTGTAATGCACGCGTCGGGGAACGTGGTGGGTGACCACGTTTCCTGACGCGTGGTCACTCACCACGTTCTATATCATCCATCGCATTATCAAACAATTCTAAAGCAAGTGTGTAAAGTTTTGTTTACTCTAATTCGTTTATGTTCGCTGACTGACAGGATGATCGATCAGGTGCGGCGGGATACTTTGGAGATTCTATGCACGTCTTACGTCAATGAAGGGAGTCTCGAAACTAGAAGTGGTTACTTTTAAGATTTGTGTCAGTGCCTGGAACTTATTGAAGTAATTCGGCGCTATGTAGTAACGATTTGGAGATTCGAGAACAAAGTTTTATATCTCGCTATACCCTTTCGCATTGTAGTAGTTGAAGCTGAATAGAAATAATTAGGATAAATAAGTTGCGGTATTGATGGTCATCAGCAAAGTGCCCCTCTTCCTTTCTACGCTCTTTCACCAATTTCCGGGCGGCTCCGTCGCTACCCTTACTCTCCTTCCACGAAAGAGCGGTAGGCGTATCCTCTCCTTAGCATCACGCCCTGTGGAGAAGCTCACGAGGCTAACGTCAGTAATCCGGTGAAGATGAACATCTTCGCAAGGCTTACGTCATTAATCCGGTGAAGATGAATCCCCGAAGCCTCACTGTGCCCGTGGATACTGAGCCTCACAGGGCCTGCGTATACTGAGCATCACCGTGCCTGCGGATACTGACCCTAACCCTGCCTGTCGGTACTGAGCGCTTTGAACGTAGCGATTTATTTCACCACAAATTTTGACACAGAGGGGCTTTAGCTGGGTAGCTTCTATATAAGAGCTACCTACAAAAACATGATGGTGAAACTATACCGGCTGCGCTGGTCAAGTGGTAGAAATGCCATGTTGAGCCTGGATCACCGCTTCTGTTGAGAGGGAGTCGAGACCAATGGCCACTGGGTCTAAAGGCCAGAGCGCTTCCACTCAAGCAAGGCGATGAAAATGGAGTATTAAGCAACAATGACATGAAGCTAATTAGCTATATTGTTGCAAGCGTTTTTCTTTTGTAAATAGCACTCTTCGTTATTTGTCGCGCCCTACGAGGGAAGTCACTGAGACAGACGCCAATACTCCGGGGGGATTGACTCTTGTTATTTTAGAAATACCATTTTGGTCTAGAAGCGTCACGATGCATTTGAAATAAATGATGGTTATAAATTTGTTTTCCGGAAGTGGTACGCTGTGTGCTCCTTTAGAATATTGAAGCAGCTTTTTCGCAATGCGGATAACAAAACTTATGTATTGTTCCTGACTCCTTAATGCGAAGGCGACTTATCCAGAACCCGAGGTCAGGCATGCCATCTGTGAAGCCTTGTCCTGACGAGCATTGCTCCGGTGGCAATGAGCCCCAATCTAACTTCGACACACAGGCGCTTGACACCTTGCCTCGTTTTCAATAATGATTGCTGCTTAGGGCAAGCATAGTTTCTGCTAGGAGAGGTATCCGAGCCAAATAGAGACTTTTTTTTAAATAGTACAGCGAGGTTTATGAAGTCCTTGTTATTGTTAATTATTGGTTAACTGTGGAATGAAAACAGAACCTCGCGCTTTGTTTATAACACTTTTTTTTATGTCATTGGCCATCATAGCTGAACCTCTCCAAGGATGATGACTTGACTCAGGGGCTCTGGGTAAAACTCTTAACATCGATACCTGTATTAAAAGCGGGAGACTGTTTATTTCAGATTATCATTGCACAAGACTTGTCAAATATTTTATTGTTTTGTCACGGCGTATAGGCTGACTTGGATTTGTTCATTTTCTTAGATTGCTGTTTTGTTAACTAACGTTAGAGAAGATCAGTCAAGATTGCCTATTGCTGTTGAAAACATTGAGAGATCTTGACTTGAAATATGTCGGTGAAAGCTCTTGAAATAGCAACTTATTCTTTCCATGCGACCATCATGTTTGTCAGAGGTAGATGCGACCATCATGTTTGTCAGAGGTAGATGCGACCATCATGTTTGTCAGAGGTAGATGCGACCATCATGTTTGTCAGAGGTAGATGCGACCATCATGTTTGTCAGAGGTAGATGCGACCATCATGTTTGTCAGAGGTAGATGCGACCATCATGTTTGTCAG
>SDVV010034331.1:0-11186 GCA_016164225.1 Gammarus roeselii
AGTAGGAACAGATACACCAGTGCTTCAATAAGCATTAGAAAGAAATTCAGAACTACAGAGGGCAAGATATGGGGAGCAAAAATTAATATTAAAAGACTGAGAAGTTTACAGTGAAAGAAATGTCAGGCGTTCCGGGAACGTAATCCCATAATCAGTTTTAGAGAGGAGGAACCAAAAAATTGGTATGTTGTGTTATATTTCTGAAAAGGGGGTGAAAACTGCCTTTAGGTAAGAACAGGTGCTGGGTATTTAAGAGGCTAATACCACCAATGGAGTAGTCGCCGGGTCATACTGTAAAGTACGGAGAACCGCCGGACCGTTTCCACAGGTGGCAAGTTTAGTTACGGAGTAAGGTGATAGGCGTGTTTGGGTCGCTATAAGTAGGGTCGGGTCCGGACGCGCGTATACTGCATTCTGATTGGCAGCTGGGAACGGTGTATAGTTCTGTAGAAGGTTGCATGATGTTTAGGGAGGGTTTTTATTGAAGTGTTTGCAGTGATTCCAGAATTAGTAATTTTAAGCTACTCCTTGATTGGTCTATGATTTTGAAGTGCTTATTTCTGTGAAGTTGGTTATGGTCTTTCTTGTGAGTGTCTGACTGTGGTGAGTGGTTTACCTGTTCTACTAGAAATACTAAGGTGCTCATCCACTCCCTCCATGAATCTTCTTCTTGTGCTTCCGGCGTATGACGCTTCGCAGCTGTCGCATGATAATATATGTTCAGATATTTCGACCGACAACTTTGATCCTTCTTAGAAGATGGTATCTCTAAATAGAAAATACATAAATGCCTCTAAATGTTGTTTCTGTATCGGAAACAATATATTATCAATTGGGGTGGATTAATACTTTATTTTAGTATTTTATTATTTCTTATTTCGTGGGCTCTATTATTTATCTGTGCCCTTTTTTCATGGTGATCAATTTTAGAATATTTATATAATTATGTATCGTTAGACGCCCGCAGGGGCCCTAGGTGGACTGTGTAGTGTGTTAGTTACTCTAGTCCAATCTACGGTGGGAGAATTTGGGCTATACCGGGTGCCTTATAAATGTCCGAGCACAGCTAGGCGTTTTGATGGCTAAATGGTGACTCGGAGGACCCGGGGATTTCGGGAACCCGGGGTCATGGAAGGCCAGGAAAATGTTGGGGGGACCCACTTGGACCCTTACGGGGCCCATCGGGACACCCTTGAGACCCTCTGGGACCCTTTGAGAAACTTTGGGACCCGCTTGAGGCCCCTCTGAACCCTAGGACATCTGTATCCCTCTCCCCAGGCTTTAAAACCCATACACAGAAAAATGTATACATGTGAAATGCTTAAGTAGAACAATTAAATAAAACAGTCCGGGGATTACTGACACAGAAGGCGAGGGTCGCGTCGAGGCTGGTCGAGGTGCGTCGAGATCAGTCGAAACATGTTGAGGCGAGTCGAGTTGGTCGCGACGAGCCAAGATTGGCTGAAATGATTCTAGATAAGCCGAGTTGAGCTGAGACGAGGGGTCTCGAGGGACCCGGGGAGCTCGGGAAGACCCGGGGGACTCGGGTTACTCTCCGCGATTCGTCGGCTCTATTGACCCCCAAGGGACCTCTGCCCCTCCCCCCCCCCCTATCCCCTTAAACAATGATTGCGAAATCAATAATCCGAGCAGTTTTTTTGCTCGTGACGAACCTGCCCCTATTTTTTTCACGATCCACAATTTTGTCATGTATAATATATAATGCTGGTGAATTTGTGCGGAAGTTTCTGTTCGTGATATTTTGAATAGGTGTTTTTTTCTTCAGACTAAACTCGCTCGCGCGTGTGTGCACGGATCATATGAAGTTTCTGTGGCTGACCTGGACTGCGTAGCTATAAGCCCTGTGACGCGTTGTGGTCGGAATTGATCTGATCCGTGAAGCCATTGACCTTCTACCAGTTTCGACGATACTATCTGTGCGCACTGGTGCGCGTGCATAGTACTCTTGGAGTTCGGAGTGGTTGAAGGCGGGGATTCGTTTTGTCTGAGTCTTTATCTTACTTGAATAACTAACTTGTACTTCTACTTAACTAGACCACGTAGCTGTGAACATTGTGTTACGTTGCTGTCGGAACTGACTTTGTCCGTGTAGCCGTAAACCTTTTACTAGTCTCGACGACGCTACCTGTAGGCACTAGCGTGCGTACATATTACTCTTGAAGTTTTAAATAGTTGGAAGCGAGGTCTGTTTCGTCTAAGCGTTTTTCTTTTGCGCACCAGCATGCGTCTGACATTGCTAAAATTTTCAACTTATTCTTACTTTAGAAGCGTTGTCTTTTTTTTCTCACACACTGAGGCGTGCGAGCCCACTGGAATCCATGATCATCGAGCCCTATGGTGGAGCCTATTATGACTCGCGTTGAGGCTCTGGTGAAACTGAGGATCAAGTCAAATCAATAAATCATCAAATTTTAAATTTGATTTTCAAATTAAAACTTTTGTGAACTTTCCCCTGTGTGAACAATAATATATGTGAACTTGTAGTTTTTTGGCTGGTGATAGTAAGCATTTCAACGAGCAGCGGACAATCTTCATTCAGGCATTTATCCATGTGCGTACATCAACAGCTACACAGAGAAAGCCTTGGAAGTGCCGATAGTATATGCGTTGTTTTGGTGCGGTGTTTGCGACAACCCTTAGTTGGTAATCTGTTAGGTGGAACCATTTGACCAATAGATGTACAGTTGGCTACGGGCAGTTGCTTCGGCCTCAGCTGTCGCGGACAACTGTGATACAATCATAGGCAAACTCTTCCTTGGCCTGCATATGGGGTACAATCAATAGCAAACACTGTCAGACTGTTGTGACATTTGCAATTGATTTCTGGGGTTACGTACGATGACTTTTGATGATAATATCTGCGTATTGGCAGCAATGCTGCCAGACTCCCATTTTGTGAGGTCTCTTTAAACAAAAGATTGTTACCGACGATATGTTGGTCTCAAGAGCTGTTTTCTGTTCAGAAGCACCTCAAAACAGTTATGTATATGTTGTCATGTTATTCTTTGATACATGAGAGCAATCGACGAACTATAAATCATTGTCAGAGACGACAACCTTCAGGAATGTTACTTCTAACAGAGATACTAGATTAAATACAAAGATATACTGATAGAAAATTCGAGTTGATTAAAACAATAATATTTTAATAACGACCTATTTCTGCATCATGTATAGTATAATAATACTTATTATGTTTTTCTATTCGGTCAAATAATCGGAACCCGCTTCTCAGAGTCAACAGAAAAGCGCCTTTTCCAACGAGCTAGAAAGGCGGCTGGTTCAACCGCGAACACATTGGCACTGAGCTAGGACGATAATTATTGGCACACTAGATACGGCATGACTCCATCCTAACCAATTTCACCAGGCGGCAATCTACATCCTACTCAATTACCCTAATAGCTGTAACATGTATTCTACTGCACTGACGTGTTAAAAATATGGTCCCATTTATTGTTTAAACGAGGTCGATAGGTGATCCCTGTTTAAAAAAATCTTTGGGTATACCTTAATTTAGCTTCGACGTCATGATTTTCAAGCATTCAAATTTCAAAACTGCCGGGTCTATGGCTGGTTCCTTTGTATCCTAGTCATTGGACTTACATTTTTATATTTTCCGTTTCCTATACTCACACTTCATTTTACCTCGTAGTTGGATGAACTTGTTTATTTATCAGCCACATTGTAACTATTCGTAGAAGTGTTTTTATCCTGCTCATGTACAATCTCTGATGTTAAACTTGTAATTCGCTTCAAAATGTGTGACGCGTGTGTCAAACATCACGTGAGTGAAGGAAATATACAGTCCCATGCTTGACATTTCCTTTCTTAGTTTTTATATTAAAGGTCAGTGTAATATATTGTCATGATTACTTAAACGACATTGTACCTATCACTATTTTCCTTTGTTTTCTAGAAATCAAGAGTTCTAAGTGATGCTTTTTTCGTCATGCCATATTGAACAATTGGCAATAGGGAGCGTCCTTCAGCAATATGCATTGATTGCTGGGCTGTAAACGTGAATTTATGTTCTACCCCTACTTACACGTTATTAGTTAGTATATTAAAATATCAAATGCTATTTCCAGAGCAGCTCAAGCGGACAAAGGCCTGGTATATATTATTTTTGTTTTATGAAATGTATGTTATTTTTATAGCTGCCTTTATACCTGATATATTGTAAATCTTTAAACGAACACTGCAATTTCCAACTGTCACCTCTGCAGTGTTTCTGATAGGTTAGTGTTAGTGTCTCTGCTAGGTTAGTGTTAGTGTTTGCTAAGTTAGTGTTAGTGTCCCTGATAGGTTAGTGTTAGTATTTGCTGAGTTAGTGTTAGTGTCTCTGCTAGGTTAGTGTTAGTATTTGCTAAGTTAGTGTTAGCGTCTCACAATCTGTTATAATTTTTTCAAAGCAGTGCAGTGGATGAAATAATACTGTGAACAATATCCTAGGAAACGTCCTTTTTTTGGCCCGTATTTCTTGTGTCTGACCAAATATACTATCATCACTCCCCTGAGCAGCTGTTCTCAATGTCATCAGATGAATGGGACAGCTGATAAATGCAGTAATTAATCAATTGAAACCTTTTATTTATAAACAAAAGGTATGGTATTCTTCGTAGCCTAAAACACTCCTTAAATAAACACAATAAATCTAGAACACGTATGATGATAGGGTAAGATCGTAGATCAGATTGCACAACAGCTTAGAGTTCATCACAGTGTGAAACGGATCAAACAGGAACGTGGATGGAAGATAGGGTACATTTTACTTATAGCCTACGTCCGATGGCGTGACTCTGGCCAACCTAGAGCAGGCATATTGTACAATGAAAAGAATAGATCGAATAATGCCTGTAAATACGCTCTGCGCTACTGTAAGAAACACGAGGATGATTTACGTGCAGCTAGTCTGTCTGAAAATAATGGTTACTGGGCGGATGATTGATTTCCGGAAAGAAATTAAAAATTTAAAACCGAAAGAAAGTTATTTTTCTCAATCTGTTAATGGCATAACAGGGCCGAGAAATATTGCTGATATGTGGCGCGACCATTTTCATGGTATCATGAACAGTGTCAACAACGACACTGACTCGTTTTTTTGTTATTGAGGCCCTCAATCGGGATAGTGATGACGATGATGATGGTGATGATGATGTTTATAAGTGGGAATTTAGAACCGCTGTCAAGATATTAAAAAATGGCAAAGCTGTGGTAAAGGATGGTGTACTTGTGGAAGTATTCAAGTATGGTCCTGTTCAGCCCCTTCATGTCATGTATATTTTCTTCACTGGCTGCCTTAAACTTAATTACCTTCCTATGTTACTAATGGATGTTGTTGTAATTTGGGTTCAAGCCTCAGCATAGGACGGAAATGGCTATCTTCACATTAAAGCAGACGATTAATTACTTTGTCAGTGGAGGGTCACTTATGTCCCTTTGTTTTTTGCATGTTACAGAAGCATTTGATCGCGTAAATTACTGGACACTGTTCAAAAAACTTATTGAAAGAGGGGCGCCAATTCACATTGTTAAGCTACTAAAGTACTGGTACCAGCAGCAGGAATGTGTAATACGACGGGGAAGCACATTGTCAAATACGTGTCGAACAACATATAGTATAAGGCAAGGAGGCCTACTCTCGCCTCTCCTTTTCAATGTGTATGTAGATAGCTTACATGACCGAATATCTCTTAGCCGTGTTGGGTGTCACATTGACGGATGCTGTGTAAACGCAATTAGCTATGCAGATGACATGGTCCTTCTGGCCCCGCATGCCGATGCTATTCAGACGATGCTAAATATATGCGAGACTGAGGCCACGAAACGTGACATCGAGTACAATACTAGTTAATCAGTGTGCATGCTAGTGAAACATCCCAACCACCAGAGGTTCCATTACAGAACTGGCGGGGTACTCAGCGGGACTTTGCTGGAGTATGTGGATAGTTTCCCTAACTTGGGGCACTTAGTAACAAATAATCGGTGTGATAACGACGATATTTCTAAACAACACCGGGAGTTAAATGCGGTTGGCAACCAACTAATAAGAAAATTCGACTTCGATACAACGGATTTAAGCTGCAGTTTTTTAAAACGTACTGTTATCCTATATACTATAACTCATTGTGGTGTAAATTTACCAGGGGACCTATGAGTAAACTGCAAGTAGCATTCAATGGCATTTTCAGGACGAGTGCTAGCCTAGTATTTGCAGAATACGAAGTTGATTGCCTGTAAGTACGAAAAAAAGAAAAGTGCATACAGCCTCCAGGAACGAATTGAAAACTCAAAACATTCCTTCATGGAGGCAGTATGCAACAGTGAGGGAAACGAACTATCTCCACTTAAAGAAAGATTGGACAGAATCCTGCCTGTGCAGGAAGATCCCGACATTAATAGGAATAATGTTTGACTACATGCGAGTGGCTGTCAGGTTGAGATGCGACCCCGAGGATGTTCACTGATAGGTGGCTCTATACTAAGCCTCTCCAACATTGTTTTTTGCATACATACTCATGTGGGAAAGGGACATAAAAGTTATTTTAAGCACGCTTGTCTCAAACCTTATCTGTAAATTGTTGTCTTGTATTTCAATCTTGATCTGACTCCATGTGTGCTTTATAATTATTGTTATTTACCACATTTTTTATGCATTGGTAAAAAATGTTTTTCTATTGAACTCATTTTTTGTTTAAATTATTATTGTACCATCGAGTGCCTCAATAAAGATTATTATCATAAGCCAAAGGACACAATAAATCTAAACTCCTGATTACATAAAGTAGTGCGATATAACAACAGCATTCATCACAGCGCGTAACTGAGCAATTGCGACAGTCAATGACTAAAAATAAATATTCGTACACAAACGGTATGGATTTATTTTTAGTCGCACACTAACACCGTACATAAATGTACTCAGTAAAACTAGAATACGCATTATGATAATGAGTTAAGAAGGTCTGATAAGCAACAATGCTGAGGACATCACACGTGTAAGTGGGTAAATGGAACCGTGTATGAATGGTAGGATATATTTCACTTCTATAACTGAGCGTAGGTACACGACTCGGTCTGAGCGTAGGTACACGACTGAGCGTAGGTACACGACTCGGTATGAGCGTAGGTACACGACTGAGCGTAGGTACACGACTCGTTCTGAGCGTAGGTACACGACTGAGTGTAGGTACACGACTCGGTTTGAGCGTAGGTACACGACTCGGTCTGAGCGTAGGTACACGACTGAGCGTAGGCACACGACTGAGCGTAGGTGCACGACTCGCTCTGGAAATTGTCACGATGACGGAACAATGAAAGTAAATTTCAAGTTCACAATAAATGTGATCACCTGATGACATAAAGCATCACCGTCGGCCATAGGAATACTTGTAAAAAACAATTCGTAGAAATTCGAAGATATTCTTAATTCTAAAGATCCACCTGATACATTGGGTATCAAATGATACCAGGTTATGTGTATACATATACACTGAATAGTTGCTAAGTGACGATATGCGATGAGTTCCCCAGTCGTTAGGTGACGTTAAATTACTCGCTCTTCGGAAATACGAAATGAGTAAAAGAAATTTCAATATTTGATAAGCGGCCACGGCAACACCTAAGCAGATTAAATTGTTGGGCTAAAGGGAGTGTAAGGAAATTATTCAATGCTTTGCTAACCATTGCATGGATTTCCATGAAAAACATCGATAATTACTTTCTTGGTCAGAACAAAGCAAAGCCAAAGGAACAGATCGAGCTGAGGTGAGGACACGGCATTAGAACAACCGTATTTTGCTGAGGTGAGAACACGGCATTAGAACAACCGTATTTTGCTGAGGTGAGAACACGGCATTAGAACAACCGTATTTTGCTGAGGTGAGAACACGGCATTAGAACAACCGTATTTTGCTGAGGTGAGAACATGGCATTAGAACAACCGTATTTTAGTTACGAGTGTTTCAATTTGTTCGGAGACAAAAAAAGTCAACAGAACATATGTAGTATATAAGTTATGTTTGTGGAGTGTTAGATACGGCAGCGCAACTGTTGATGTCAGCCGCTGGATTGTTGAAGCACTTTGGACCTGAAATAATGAAAGCTTTGTCACCAATCTCTGTTCTTCTGAATTCGGTGTCAATATTATTTTCGTTCCGTGTTGATTGTTTCCGCTTTACGAGTAGAAAACCGAAGACCGTTTAAACATGAAAGCTTGTTCCGTATGTTAAAAACTCGTATAGCTTCAGTAAGGTCCAGTGGATGTTCATCCAGTCATGTTTCTTTAAATAACCGACACGGTATTAAGTGGAACCTATTAACCGACACGTTATTAGGTGGACCCTATTAACCGACACGTTATTAAGTGGACCCTATTTACCGATACGTTATTAAGTGGACCCTATCAACCGACACGGTATTAAGTGGACCCTATTAACCGACACGTTATTAAGTAGGCCCAATTAACCGACACGTTATTAAGTGGACCCTATTAACCGACACGTTATTAAGTGGACTTTATTAACCGACACGTTATTAAGTGGACCCTAATAACCGACACGTTATTAAGTGGACCTTATTAACCGACACGTTATTAAATGGACCCTATTAACCGACACGTTATTAAGTGGACCCTATTAACCGACACGGTATCGAGTGGACCCTATTAAACGACACAGTATTAAGTGGACCCTATTAACCGACACGTTGTTAAGTGGACCCTATTGACCGACACGTTATTAAGTGGACCCTATTAACCGACACGGTATTAAGTGGACCCTATTAACCGACATGGTATTAAGTGGACCCTATTAACCGACATGGTATCAAGTGGACCCTATTAACCGACACAGTTTTAAGTGGACCCTATTAACCGACACGGTATTAAGTGTGCCCTATTAACCGACACGGTTTTAAGTGGAGCCTATTAACTGACACGGTATTAAGTGGACCCTATTAACCGACACGGTATTAAGTGGACCCTATTAACCGACACGTTTTAAAGTGGACCCTATTAACCGACACGGTATTAAGTGGACCCTATTAACCGACACGGTATTAAGTGGACTCTATTAACCGACACGGTATTAAGTGGACCCTATTAACCGACACGGTATTAAGTGGACCCTATTAACCGACACGGTATTAAGTGGACCCTATTAACGGACACGGTTTTAAGTGGACCCTGTTCTACGGATAAACATCGCAAACAGAATTTCGAGAACCCGAAATGGCGTCCGACTTTAAATCTTGATCTCCTATTTCCAGCCACGTAAGCATTTTTTTCGTACAAAACATGTTTTTGCTCAACCTGGCAGAGCAGGACGAGCGGGCCAGAGAAGTAGCGGGCTCTCCTCCTCTTCTCCAACCTCTTCTTTGCACTTCTACATTGGGCGTGGAAAAAAGGAGAGTCCAGTAATTTTTTGTTGCAAACAAACTAACTGGACTATCTAGAACAATAATTATTCGAATGGTGAAACCATTTCCTGATACTGTATTGTCTTGTTCTATATGTGATGGTTCTTAAGGATCTTACTGTTGGGTGCAGCAAAAAGTTTTCCGAGAAAAATACGGAGTTTTTTATTTAAACAACCGGATTGATAATTGCAACATTAAAATAGAGAGATTATTGATAAACACACGCCGCCACCGCCGCGACTGCAGCAGTGTCCGAGTGACACCAGGAGCAGGGTTCCTCCAGGTGTCCCTGGGACAGCATGCAGAGTATAAACCATCGCTGCAGCAGCACTGCCGCACTGTTTGATCCAAACCTTCACCGACAGGACAAGACTGCTTCAACAGAGACTCAAGTGAAGGTAATCAGAGTTCCATGGACACGAATTATGTTCATGACGACGAGATTTATGCGTGACTGTGTCAATGCATTCGACATAACTGCATCGCCGATTATGCAAACAGCATTTCTCGGAACAAAACATTTTGTGTTGAAAATTTGAATTAGGGTTTTACATGTGTAGTACCACACCTAGAGCTGATGAGTAGTACCACACCTAGAGCTGATAAATAGTACCACACCTAGAGCTAATGAATAGTACCACACCTAGAGCTGCTGAATAGTACCACATCTATAGCTGATGACTAGTACCACACCCAGAGCTGCTGAATAGTACCACACCTAGTGCTGATGAATAGTACCACACCTAGAGCTGCCGAATAGTACAACACCTAGAGCTGATGAATAGTATCACACCTAGAGCTGATGAATAGTACCACACCTAGAGCTGATGTGTAGTACCACACCTAGAGCTGATGAATAGTACCACACCTAGAGCTGATGAGTAGTACCACACCTAGAGCTGATGAATAGTACCACACCTAGAGCTGATGAATAGTACCACACCTAGAGCTGCCGAATAGTACCACACCTAATGCTGATGCATAGTACCACACCTAGAGCTGCTGAATAGTACCACACCTAGAGCTGATGAATAGTACCACACCTAGAGCTGATGAATAGTACCACACCTATAGACGATGAATAATACCACACCTAGAGCTGCTGAATAGTAGAATATAATGTAGAGGTTTTCGACGTGTCAATTATTAAAAATGTTTGACAATGAGTGAGAATTTTCGAGCATGAACCCATGGGAGAGAACACCTCTCCCACACGTTTCCACTGTTTTCAGACTTAACTACTGCAGAATAGGTGTCGGGGCGTGCGTGGTTGCCCCGTCCGACTTGAGGGTTGCTCGTTCCCAAATTGAACAGCTAATTTTGTTCGGATAACTTTCTTTGGTATCGTGGCAATCGTTGCACTTATCCAGATGAACGAAAACATAGCACAGTATCTTTAACTGACCGCCATCACGGACATCTTCCTTGAGACAGTGTCCATCGTCTTGATGCCATTGGGCCGCACATAGCACAGTATCTTCAACTGACCGCCATCACGGACATCTTCCTTTAGACAGTGTCCATCGTCTTGATGCCATTGTGCCGCACATAGCGCAGTATCTTCAACTGACCGCCATCACGGACATCTTCCTCGAGACAGTGTCCATCGTCTTGATGCCATTGTGCCGCACATAGCGCAGTATCTTTAACTGACCGCCATCACGGACATCTTCCTTAAGACAGTGTCCATCGTCTTGATGCCATTGTGCCGCACATAGCGCAGTATCTTCAACTGACCGCCATCA
>SDVV010034332.1:0-11186 GCA_016164225.1 Gammarus roeselii
AGGAGCTACATCAATAGCCCAGCACTCAGTGACGTCACCAACATCCTTGATAAACGCCTCTTTGCGGCTAAAAAGAACATATGCCCACCCTTTTCTCTACGCGTGGATAACTTACTGACCTCGCTGAACATCAGACGCAAAGCAATCAAGCCTTCATTCTCCTATCGAATTCTTCAAATCGACACACCAACGTGGATGATCAGCCCACCACTGGTCAACCTAGATCTGCAGACGTACCCCAAAGCAACAACCCCAACCAACACATACCGCCGAGAATTCTTATGACTACTCGATGAACAGTACTCTGAGCATCGTCATATATACACTGACGGCTCAAAAACACCGGACGGAGTGGGAGCCGCCGCCGTAGGCGAAGGGACTTCTCGTTCAGCGACCCTACCTCACGAGGCCTCGATATTTTCTGCAGAGCTACACGCACTAGAACTGGCCATCTCTATTACAAAAAGCGACCGCCACCCTTAAACTGTTATATTTTCAGATAGTCCAAGCGTTCTCACCCAGCTGAAAACTCAGCACTTTGATCACCCTACCCTTAGAAAAATGCAACACAACCTATTCACAATGTCCGAGGCGAGCCAGGCGGTCGAGTTCTGCTGGATCCCTGGACATGCAGGAATAAGAGGAAACGAACGCGCAGATTTCCTCGCTAAACCGATGTCTACCCATCAGGAAAAATTCATCTCTATACATTACCGAGACTGGTTCCCAGTCACCAACTCACGCATAACAACACGATGGAACGATTCTTGGCAACAAAGTGGACAAAAGATGCTTGCAGTTAAACCATCCGTGGGAGAGTGGGACACCAGGTTTTCTAATAGGAGAGACCAAGTGTTCATCAACCGTCTATGCACGGAACACACTTGGATAACTCACAACCACCTAATGGATTTAGACATGGGACCGAACGCACCACCATGCCCCTGTTTCCACCAAATGGCAATAAGCGTGAAGCACTTGCTAGTAGATGGTGATGCACTCTCAGCAGCCCGACGAGCTTTCTTGAGCCCCCGTACAGCCTACAACGCCTGCTCACGGAAACGTAACACCGGAAAAAAATGATCGCTTTTGGAAAACCCACAGGCCTCTACGATTTAGTGTAGAAGTAGCTAGGTCTGAATCATCTCCGATCCCGAACTCTCTGTCCTCCCTGCGCACCAATTGAAAATTCTTACTTTGACTTCGTGCACAAAGCTGTGCAAAATCACCGTACCGTCGTGCCACAAGAAGCCCTCTGTGACTACACGTTGGAGCTCCGGCGGAGAATGTAGGGAGCCGCTACCACTCCGCTACACAAGAGTGCAATCAACCTGCTCTTCATATTTTCTATAGGTTAAAATCTCTAGATATCCGTTATTTAGTACGATTTGTATGTACTAGGCCTACTCTGTATCCGCGCTAGAATTACTCTTTTAAACTTGTTAAATTTATTTTCATGTTAAACTTTCTTTGTAGCCGCACCAAATTTGCTTGGTGCCTGTGTCAAATTTATTGTGTTTCTTTGTTACTTAGATACTCTTTTAGACCAACCCCAGCTACGTTTAAACCTGCTGCGACTGCGTTTAAACTGCTCTTAAACTCTTAATCTACGCGTCACCTAATTCACAACTCTTCGACCGCCCTACGGGGGAGTCTGCATTAACTTCGCGTTGGGACCGGAAATAAATGATTGCTTACGGAAAACACATAGGCCTCTACGAGGTAGTGTAGAGGTAGATAGGTCTGAATCCTCTCCGATTTTGAACTCTCTGTCCTCCCTGCGCACTAATTGATTTTTTTTACTTTGACTTCGTGCACAAAGCTGTGCAGAATCACCGGACCGTCGTGCCTCGAGAAGAAGCCCTCAGTGACTACACGTTGGAGCTCCGGCGGAGAACGGAGGGAGCTGCTACCACTCCTCCCGCAAAACCGACTTTGTCTGCAATAATTCTGCTCTGCGTATTTGTTTTAGGCTGAACTCTCTTCGTATCCGTTGATTAGTACGATTTGAATGTCCTAGGCCTACTCTGTACCCGCGTTAGAGTTACTCATTTAAATCGTTAAATTTTAACTACTTCCGTCAAATTTTCTTTGTAGCCGCATCAAATTTGCTTGGTGCCCATGTCAAATTTACTTTGTTGCTTTGTTAGACCAATTCTATATGTGTTTAAACCCACTTTGACTGCGTTTAAACTGCTCCGAATCTAAGTTTAACCTACTCGTAATCTACGCTGCACCTACTTCACCACTCTTCGACCGCCCTACGGGGAGTCTGCATTAACTTCGTGTTGGGACTCCGGTGGAACATGGAAACAAGTACAAATTCTAGTGGAGAAGAAACTTGGAAGCTGGACTCAGTTAGTCAACACTATTAATCGAAACTCTCCTCTCTCCCAAGTGTGGATAAAATCCGACGTATCCAGGGACAACCCGAGCGACCAATTAACATCGTTTCTGACCGGGGCAGAACTTATTCTTTCCACGCGAAATAGCAAATAAACGAACTCAGAATTTTAGCCAGATTTCGCAATCAACAAATTACACGGCTGCCTTCCAACGGGAGAAGGACTTGCGAGCAAGTGAACATCTTGACTTTACTTCTAGAAACGAAGAGGCCTACAACAAACCTTTCTCCCAACGAACAGCAGTGCGTCGTAGACCGTACACGTAAAACTACGTCTGGGCCTATAGAATATATGCCCACCGTTTTCCCTACGTGTGGACAACCTGCTGACCTCGCTAAACATCAATCGTAAAGCTATTAAGCCTTAGTTTTCCTACCGAATCCTTCAAATTAGCACACCAACATGGATGATCAACCCACCACCGGTCAACCTCGACCTGCAAATGTACCCTAAAGCAACTACTCCAATCAACGCGTACCGGCAGGGATTCCTAAAACTACTCTTGGAAGAATATTATGAGCACCGACACATATACACTGACTGCTCTAAACCGCGGACGGAGTGGGAGCCGCCGCTGTGTACGGGGACACCCCACTCTCGGCCACCCTCCCACAAGAGGCCTCAGTGTTCTCTGCGGAGCTTCATGCACTCTAACTAGCCGTCTCTATTGCAAAACACATCGCTTCCCCATATACGTCGTATTCTCAGTCAGTGTCCTCACCCAGCATAAAATACTGCACTACGAACATCCAGATTCTTTGTAAAATGCTGCACGATCTCTTTGTGATGACCTAGACTGGTCAGGCAGTGGAATACTGCTGGATCCCCGGGCACGCGGATATAAGAGGAAACGAACTTGCGGACTCGCTTGCTAAACTGGCATCTACTCGCCAAGAACAATTCTTCGCAATACATTACCGGGACTGGTTCCCTATCATCAACCCGCATATAACATCCCGTTGGGATGAAATGTGGCAACAGAGTGGACAAAAAATGCTTCCAGTCAAACGCTCAGTTGGGGAATGGGAAACAAAGTTCACCAAGAGAAAAGACTGTGTTCATCAACCGCTTGTGCACGGGACACACCTGGATAACAGTAGTGTAAAGGGAGTCTAAACGCAAATTTGTGGAGGATTATAGTTGGGGATAAAAGAGTTACTTTTGGTGGGCGGGGTAGGGCGCGATGCATGCACCTTGACTCACCGAGCGTAGAAACGGAAGGGGCGGGGGACGGTGGGTACCGGAACTGGTTTGGTGCCCGAGTCTGCTAACGGAGGGGGGGAGACCGGAAGGGGGAACGGCGGGATGGAAGCAGGCTTGCGGCCTTGATTGGCAAGGCTTATGTTATGAACATTTTAATAAGTACTGTATTTTGATGTGTATTGTATTTATATATGTTGTTTTCTTCTTTAGATGGTTGTAGTAGAGTATAATTGGTCACTAACTGTTGTTCGTTATATATATTTATCCGATTCTGGTGTGAATAGTGTTATAGCAAGTTTTCTAGAGGGGGGGGGGGTATTGGTGCGGTAGAGAACCCCCCCCCCCTAGGTAGAAAGTTGAATGCGCACATGGAAAATTATGTGAGTTAGCTCTTGCCGATTCCTTGTCTTATAAATTTGTTTCCGTGGCACGTTTGCTGAGTTGTGAGTGTATATATCGTTATATATTTAAGGCTTTTTTTTCTTCTGTGGACAAATATGTTGGCATTCATATCTAGTTTAGTATATATGACTCATTCGATGCTTGATTGGTGGGTTCGTAGCGGTGTGGGCTTGCGATATTCATGTGTGTCTTGTTCATTTATCACTAAATGTTCTTTTATAGGATTAGTGTGGTAGGCATGTCTTATAACTCAATTTGCAGCCTTAGTGTGCGAACGGCCCTGTTTGTACCAGCCTGAAGGTAGGATTACAAGCAAGGTTCTGTGTTTCCCACCTATTTCTTTCATATGTATATAATATCCATAGAAATAGTAAGAATTATTTGTCAGGTCGTTTGCGGTTAATGTATATACATTTTTTCTTAAGATGCTGTATCTTCGTTCAGAGTTTCTCTCTACCCCATATTGCATTATCCAGTTTTGAATCATTTATATCAGTGTTTCATTGATGAGTTTTTCCAATAGCGAAAATACCTGAACGATATGAATTTACTGTAAGGTAAAATATCATGTTATGTATACTTAGTAATGATCGATTGATTTATTTTGAATTTGCGCTGTTTTTGGAATTTCGATCAGCTGACTCATGCAGTTTTAGGCATTTTAGTGGATTTTAGGCTTGCAGCTTCCACAATATTTTCAGGCATAATGGGGTATGTTGGTGCATCATTGTGGTAGTTTTATATGTATATATGACACATCTGTTACGATTTAGCCGTAGTTACTTTAGTTCAAGTGTTGATATATCCCTGTTTTGGATAGAAGTTGTGACTAATTTCATTAGATTTTTGTATGTTCTACACCGTATTTACTATAGGTTTCAGTTACGTCACCTGCATGTCTTGGTATCGTATTCACATTTCTTGTTTGTTTGATTAAATGATAGTTCATTCTCATTCATCACGTTTTTGATGTATGTTTTGGGTATGGTAGAGAATTGATCTTCTTGCTTTGTTCTATCTCGTGAGTTTTAGTATAGGTTTTTCAGTTTTGTAGGTTCTCTGTTGAATTTCCATCTTCAATGCAATCTGTTGGTTATTTATACAATTTAGGTTATATTACATGTGTATCTACATTATAGAACATTATTTCAGGTCTAACTTAGTTACATATTATTCATTTCTAGTGTTTTATAAATCTTCCTTCATCCTGTTACAATATTTGACATAGTTACCAAAGATATAGAACAGACGATTTGTTACAAATTTGGTCTTTCTGTTAGGGTATTGTATATTTATTGTACGACCATTCTTCAATATTTAGGAGGAGTTGGACCCTAGGCAAAAGCTCGTTCTGTTTATGCTTGTTTGTGTACATGGACCGATTTATTAGGATGGATACCATAATGTAGTATAATTTTTATGTGAATAATAGCCGAGTAGAGAACCTTATTTAGCTAGAGAATCATAGGATTGTATGTTCAAAAGGTGTAAGTCCGTACTGCATCTTTGTGGAATTTTTCGTCATTGATCCCTAGCAAATGTGTAGTTTAACGTTTAGATGATAATTTACTGGATAGATGGGTCCTAGTGTAGTGGTGGCTTATACTCTTGGTGGTTGTCATTTTGGAGTTCATCCATGTTCAACGGGATGTATCTTTGTTCGAGGCTGTTCAGAGACGATGGGTTAACGGATGCGAGGCACGTCTGTGGCATCGTATCATGACTGTGTTACTTCTAAATTTGTTATATATCGGTGGTTGATTGCTGAGAAGTGACCTAGTAAAAAATTATTGAGTTCATTTTTATGACACAGTAGGCATGGATTTGTACTCCCTGAGTCATAGAATCAGTTAGGTCTAGGAATTTATTATAGATTTGAATGGTATGATAGTAGAAAATAACATTTTTCACATAAACTCCGCGTTAAATATCAGTTATTTTCGGTAGGGCTGTTATGTTAGTATACGATCTTAGTCATGAACCAGATCACGTCGGATATTGGAGTAGGGTTCATCATCTGGGTGCGGTAGGATACACCGTATATAATAGTCAATCGTTGTTGCTTAGGGTAGAGTAGAAAATCTCATTGAGTAATTTTTTTTAGATGTTGGTGTATATTTTGATTAGATATCATAGGAATATATCTGTATTCGATATCAATTTGCCTATTTTCATGAGATGTTCGGTATAAAATACGCTCATTTGGATGTAATGATTCAACAATTTGGTATGTTTCACCTCTCGACATAAGATTTGGGTCCGGTTCCATATTACCTTGGAGAACTATTCTACAGGATTTGTGATGAGTGATAGTGTTTAAATTCTTCAATAATTGAATGTACATCTCAATTATGTTATCCAATCGCAGGTCTTTGCTAGATGCTTATTCCCGCAAGTCTTACTTATATAAATGTTTGTATTTTGTTTGCCCTTTAGACACTTAAAAGTTTTTGATTAATTCAGGTTTGTGTTATGAGACTACGTTCCCATTCAGAATATTTGACTTTTTTCGATCAATCACTAGATCCACTTCAACATTTATCACTGAAGGTCTGTAATGATGGCTATAATCCTAACTCATTCTAACCCAAAATTACCAGGGATTGTATATTATCCCCCCGTTTCATACTTATGTTAAGTATTTTTTTTTATTTAACCTTCATCCTTATCAAATCTATCCACGTGACCCTGTAGTTTTACCAATCTTTTGCAGATTGTGTGCCTATATTTATATATATATTTTTTCACTTCACTTGTTACAAATCCAGTAATATCGACCAGTCCCGAGTAATGTTAGGACATCGCTCGTTTGTGGACTTTCGAAATCAAAACGTTTATGTAAGCTTACCCCATACGTCAGTGAGTGTTTCGAATGTTGAAGTGTTAGCAAGATTTATGTACGGTTTCACTGTTGGAATATGATTTTTTTTTGTAGTGTTGGACGTTATGCTCCTCCCATATTCGCCATTATATCAAATATTGAATAAATCCACTCAAACAATTTTTCATACAGATCTGCATTGTAAGGCCCGCAATCCACAAGATCTAGGATATAAACCATGGCTAAGGTATATAATTAGCGAAATATATATCAATGTACGATAACATAGATCAAATATCGATGAATGCTTAAAGGGTTACCATACAATGACGAATACATTATTACCTAGGCAACTTAACCTATTCTATCCAATAGTTATGTATTTAATAAAGTAGGATACTTATGTAGGATATTGATATGTACGAATCTTTCCACTAGGGCTGTATATTCATCATATCAAAAGCAGTTGAATACATTTTCTCCAATTTGATCCTGCAAAAAACCTTCTTCAGATGTTTGGATTCCAGAATCTATCGATAGTTCTGTTACATGTTCGGATGAGACTCAGCAGGTGGGATCCAAGAGAAATAATGCACTTCAATTTGTTACATTTTAATGTGGGTCAGTTATACGCGATGTTAGATTCAAAGATCTAGTCATTCTAACCAACTTGACCAATAATTATATATATTTTATTCAAGTTTGATGGATATGTATGATATCTAGTCATTATTTTGTGCGATATACATATCAAATCCCTCACACACGGCTCTATTTTTCGTAGTTTTTCTTCTAATGTCACACACCAGGTACACGCATTCACGCTTTGTACGCATATACAGGACCGGGGCACGGCATAATGACGTCGTATACAGGGCTAGTTACCGATACAATGTAGACACACACACACACACACACACACACACACACACACACATACACACACACACCCACACTCATTTTGATTACATATACAGGATCGGTTAACATCTGAGGCACTTCACCTCTTATATGTTTTTTTTCCATCGGAACAAAATTCCTTGTTATTGTTACAAGATATTTATTGTGAACCACCTTCACGTCATGATAGGTACAAAGAACTAAGCACCTCAACCTATCCTATCCTTTTCTATCCAGGAATTATATAGTATCGATCGAGTTTTCGTGCATAAATTTGTTACTTTTTTATCGATTTATGATATTCATTTTCATCCTCTCCACTTGGTTCTTCATTTTGATCTAGCCTATTCACAGCCATCAAAACCTAACCTAACTTCATGTATGGTGTTCAGTCATTGCTATATACATATGAAGCCCTCCAAACGACACTAAATAATACTTTAACATATATGTTATTTATTTTGTTGTCACTCTCATCCCATATAAGTTAGCAGAGAGGACCCATTTTCAATCTTAGATGGTTTGAATGTTACGGGTAATTCATTTTATTTTTGATTTCGACACCATTCTACGTCACTTTAACATATTATTCACACCCATCATAACCTGACCTTACCTTACGTACGGTATTCAGTCATTTATATATAAATATGAACCCCTCCCGACAACTCTAAATATCACTCTAACATACATGGTATTTATTTCGTTATCACTCTAGAGTCATTTATGTTACCAGAGAATCCCCCATTTTCAAACTTGGATGGATTGAATGCTTCAAGTATTTTAAATTTGTATTCAGTTTCATACAAGCGGACACAGTCTCTCACAACGTTTTTCTTAATTTACTTCAATATCTCCGCTTAACTCTACGCTGATTTATATCATACCATTCTGTAACACATCTAGATCATTTACCTCGAGCTAGGTTTTCTGGCATCATTTTAAGCCTTGAAACATATTTTTTCTACTGATTTCGAAGATTCGATGTTACCTCCGACTGTCACGATGTTCACAATTCATTACTTAACCTTCGAGTTTAGGATAATAAAAACATTTCATAGAGACCATACATTGTTTTTATTAGTATTTATTGGCATTATTTACAGACCCTGCTGCCATCATCAATATCATCTACCTGGTTTTTGATATTTAAACAGCATTGTTCGTCATCCAACCGTACTTTTCATCACTATATTTCAGTATACTCTCAAAATCCATCTTATACTCCATATCTATGATGCGAATACCGAAGGCTATTCCGTTCCCGTGTGACAATAAAGCAATCAACCAATGATACATAACAAATTTAAATGTAACACAGTCATGATACGATGCCACAGACGTACCTCGCATCTGTTAACCCATAGTCTCTGAACAGCCTCGAACAAAGATACATCACGTTGAACATGGATGAACTCAAAAAATGACAACCAAAGAGTATAAACCACCTCTACACCAGGACCCATCCATCCAGTAAATTATCATCTAAACGTTAAACTACACATTTGCTAGGGATCAATGACGAAAAATTTCACAAAGATGCAGTACGGACTTACACCTCTTGAACATACAATCCTAAGATTCTCGTGAAAAAAAAAACATAACATCAGGAATATATATAAATTAGCTAAATAATGTTCTCTACTCTGCTATTATTCACATAAAAATTATACTACATTATGGGATCCATCCTAATAAATCGGTCCACTTACATAAACAAGCATAAACAGAATGAGCTTTTGCCTAGGGGTCTCTCCAACTCCTCCTAAATATTGAAGAATAGTCGTACAATAAATATACAATACCCAAACAGCAAGACCAAATTTGTAACAAATCGTCTGTTCTATATCTATAAAAACTATGTTAAATATTGTATCAGGATGAAGGAAGATTTATAAAACACTAGAAATGAACAAAATGTAACTAAATTAGACCTGAGATAATGTTCTATACTGTAGATACACACGTAATATATCCTAAATTGTATAAATAACCAACAGATTGCATTGAAGATGGAAATTCAACAGAGAACCTACAAAACTGAAAGACCTATACTAAGACTCACGAGATGAAACAAAGCAAGCAGATTAGTTCTCTACCATACCCAAAACATACATTAAAAACGTGATGAATGAGAATGAACTATCATTTAACCAAACAAACAAAAAATGTGAATATGATACAAAGACATGCAGGTGACGTAACTGAAACCTATAGCAAATACGGTCGGTGTAGAACATACAAAAATCTAATGAAATTAGTCAACTGCTATCCAAAACAGGGATAAATCAACACGTTAACTAGAGTAACTACGGCTAAACCGTAATAGATGTGTCATATATACATATAAAACTACCACAATGATGCACCAACCGACCCTATTATGCCTAAAAATATTGTGGAAGCAGCAAGCCTAAAATACACTGAAATGCCTAAAACTGTATGAGTTAACTGATCGAAATTCCAAAAACAGCGCAAATTCAACATGAATCAATCGATCATTACTAAGTATACATAACATAATATTTTTAATTTACAGTAAATCCATATCGTTCAGGTATTTTCGCTATTGGAAAAACGCATCAATGGAACACTGATATAAATGTTTCAAAACTGGATAATGCAATATGGGGTAGAAAGAAACTCGTAACGAAGAAACGGCATCACAAGAAAAAATATATATACATTAATCGCAAACTACCTGACAAATAATCCTTACTATTGCTATAGATTTTATATATACATGAAATAAATAGGTGGGAAACGCAGAACCTTGCCTGTAATCTTACCTTCAGGCTGGTACAAACAGGGCCGTTAACACACTGAGGCTGCAAATTGAGTTATAAGACATGCCTACCACACTAATCCTATAAAAGAATATTCAGTGATAAATGAACAAAACACACATGAATATCGCAAGCCCACACCGCTACGAACCCACCAATCAAGCATCGAATGAGTCATACTAAACTAGATATGGATGCCAACATATATGTCCACAGAAAAAAAACAGCCTTAAATATATAACTATATATACACTCACAACGTAGCAAACGTGCCACGGAAATAAATTTATAAGACTAGGAATAGGCAAGAGCAAACTCACATTTTCCATGAGCGCATCCAACTTTCTACCTAGGGGTGGGGGGGGGTTTCTACCGCACCAATCCCCCCCTCCAGAAAACTTGCTATAACACTATTCATACCAGAATCAGATAAATATATATAACGAGCAACAGTTAGTGACCAATTATACTCGACTACAACCATCTAAAGAAGAAAAAACATATAAATACAATATATATCAAAATACAGTACAAATTAAAATGTTCATAACATAAACCTTGCCAATCAACGCCGCAAGCCTGCTTTTATCCCGCCGTTCCCCTTCCGTCCCCCCTTCCGGTCTCCCCCCCCTCCCCCCGTCCATTAGCTGACTCTGGCACCAACCAGTT
>SDVV010034333.1:0-11186 GCA_016164225.1 Gammarus roeselii
TATGTATATATATATATAAATGTATTTATAATTGTTACTGAAAAATATATTATGTTGTTATTACAGTCAGCGACTGATTACAGCACGTGTGCCACTTAGCAGCTTCGACGATGTGTTTCTAATTGTTTAGGAAGAATACACGCTAAAAGTGTTGATCAAGCGATGATCTTATAACACGGTACATATTCGATGGAACGGGAAGCGATTGAGAAGCATCTCAGGGCATCTGGCTGCTGCTGCCACCTTGCATGTACACATATGTGAATCACGGTTATCTTTCCAGCTCATGGATCGATCTTGTTTCTTTGTCCTTTCTGTGGCAATATTTGGCAAGCGCTGCTCGATGTTGCCTGCACAGATGACAGTGTTTTAGGAGGAACTTTGCGTGAAGATGGAATAGACATCCAAGTCAATCTAAATCATACGAGGTTCGAACGATTGATTGGAACTTTGAAAAAAGGGACTACTGGACAGATTCAATGCTCGGGTTGAAGCCCTTCATACAAATATTCCTGATAGGTTTCTCAGAGTGAATGTGGGTGTTGATAATGAAAGATTGAGCGACCTGATGACTGCATGAGGCAGTGCATTTGAATAGCAGGACTACGTGTTTTTGGTACCAGAAAACCAAGCACGTATAAGAAGCAGGTTACAATGAACGAGCATGGGAACTAAATTATGTTGAACGTGACGCGGAGTTTAGTTGAAGTATTGCTGCAATTCCGAGGGAAGGTACGCCTGCGGCAGCTATGAGAATGCAAATCCCAAGTTTCATGGAGAACCCGCGTTCTTGAGAAAGAACGCACAGCATGTAAAGATTTTTGGGAGGAAGCAAACATTGCAAAGGTTTGGGGAGGAGAACCTTCAGGATATTGCGTATTCTGTTGACACGGAAGAGGAAAGATGTTGGGTGCAAAACGCCCTCGACAATGTTTCTGCTGTGGCAGAGGTTAGGGTCATAGCCAAAGGAGTAAAAAATAACCAAGCCGTTACAAATGACGGCATTTCTGGTGAAGTGCAGAAGAAAGTGTGTCTCGCACTGACTGATTGCTCTTTTCAACAAGGGCTACATACATGTCATAGACCTGCCGAAAGATTCCATGGTTGGTAGCTCTTCCAAAATGTGGAATGACGGACCCTTGTGACATAAATTATTAATGCCCGATTGCTGTTGCCACCACAATTTTCTGTCTACCGCAAGCAAGCAGTAGGGATTTGAAGAGGCTCGTGGTACTGAAATGGCGATATTCTCATTGAAACAAACGATTGAGTAATACTGAAGTAGGGACTCACCAGTCGTCCACCGGTTTAGACGCGAAGAAGACTTCAACAGAGTAAATCAATTAACTTTGTTCAGAAAGTTTACAGAAGAACAAGTTTCTCTTTACAGTGTGCAATTGCTTGTATTTTAATACAGAGAAACAAATTTTCTCGTTGGTGCTGTAGTTTGAAAACGGCTACTCATCACTGTACAATTGGAATTTAGCTATTGCCTTTGCTAGATATTGTCATTGCTAGCTATTGCCTTTGCTAGCTATTGCCATTGCTAGCTATTGCCATTGCTAACTATTGCCATTGCTAGCTATTGTCATTTCTAGTTATTGCCATTACTAGCTATTGCCATTGCTAGCTATTGCCATTGCTAACTATTGCCATTGGCAGCTATAGTCATTGCAAGTTATTGTCATTGCTAGCTATTGCCATTGCTAGCTATTGCCATTGCTAGCTATTGTCATTGCTAGCTATTACCATTGCTAGCTATTGCCATTGTTAGCTATTGCCATTGCTAGTTATTGCCATTGCTAGCTATTGCCATTGCTAGCTATTGCCACTGGTAGCTATTGTCATTGCTAGCTATTCCCATTGCTAGCTATTGCCATTGCTAGCTATTGTCATTGCTAGCTATTGCCATTGCTTGCTATTGCCACTGGTAGCTATTGCCATTGCTAGCTATTCCCATTGCTAGCTATTGCCATTGCTAGCTATTGTCATTGCTAGCTATTGCCATTGCTAGCTATTGTCATTGCTAGCTATTGCCATTGCTAGCTATTGCCATTGCTAGCTATTGCTATGGTTGTATGACGTGGACAGCGATGGGCTGAATTACCTTCTAAGTTGAGATAATCAATTCTGTCATCTCACCGATTGCTGTGCTACCAATCTTAGTTATGCAGATGATATGGTGTTAGCACCGACTCTCTCCCCATTGCAAAACCTTCTTGACATCTATAGAAATTTTGCTGAGCCTCGGGAGGTTGTACATAAGACTACAAAAACATTGGGTATTCAAGGCTCACATCACACTCCTTTCATACACCATCACGCACCCAAACTTAACCTTCGTCGATAAAGGGATCGACCAGGAGACCCCACAACACACACTTGGGGTTAGGAGGAAGGTCCAAGATAAGTGTCAGCAGCAGGGCCCGACAGTCGAACTGGTTTATCTAGCTGCATCATAGAAATCGGGCCCTCCCCCACAAAGGAGCATCTCGTTTCTCAATGAGATGCTAAAGGCTTGAGAGCTCATAAGGGCAGGGTAAAAACTGATCCATTCACAACCATTCTTCACTCATCACACCTATACGATGGCGCGGTCACTCGCTTACCCACACTCAAGTCTCTAATTTATTCCACCTTCATCACGCCATACTTGCACGCAAACTTCGGCCTGCCTCTACATAAAAACATCATAAAAACATGTCAATAATAACATGCTGATATGGAAATTCTCGTTTGCACCAGGGGAACTAAATATCCAGCTCTTCGACCCATATTATTGCCCGATATATTGCAACACACTGTGGAGATATAGAGCTGGAAAATTGACGGTTAATTATAAAGACGCGTTTAGATGACTGACGCAGGTGCCACGCTCGACGTCAGGAGCAGGATATTGGCTGAAAAGCAGTCAGATCACATCAAGGTACTGTTTCGTAAGGCGGTACGCACAGGATATTGGCTGAAAAGCAGTCAGATCACATCAAGGTACTGTTTCGTAAGGCGGTACGCACAGGATATTGGCTGAAAAGCAGTCAGATCACATCAAGGTACTGTTTCGTAAGGCGGTACGCACAGGATATTGGCTGAAAAGCAGTCAGATCACATCAAGGTACTGTTTCGTAAGGCGGTACGCACAGGATATTGGCTGAAAAGCAGTCAGATCACATCAAGGTACTGTTTCGTAAGGCGGTACGCACAGGATATTGGCTGAAAAGCAGTCAGATCACATCAAGGTACTGTTTCGTAAGGCGGTACGCACAGGATATTGGCTGAAAAGCAGTCAGATCACATCAAGGTACTGTTTCGTAAGGCGGTACGCACAGGATATTGGCTGAAAAGCAGTCAGATCACATCAAGGTACCGTTTCGTAAGGCGGTACGCACAGGATATTGGCTGAAAAGCAGTCAGATCACATCAAGGTACTGTTTCGTAAGGCGGTACGCACATGATATTGGCTGAAAAGCAGTCAGATCACATCAAGGTACTGTTTCGTAAGGCGGTACGCACAGGATATTGGCTGAAAAGCAGTCAGATCACATCAAGAAACTGTTTCGTAAGGCGGTACGCAGCCTTATGACTTGATTTATGAGCAGCCTTATGACTTGATTTATGAGTTCTTCAAACTAAATTCCTTCTGTAATCAGTTCTGGTGAAATGAAATTTCCACTGTTAAGGTGATGGAGAGAATTGATGTACACGTAGACAGGATGAAGAATGTCATAAAAAATTACATTTTGTGCTATTATTTTGTAACTGTGTTCTCATTAGTGGCGAATGTTCTCGGAATCATTGTAACCGTACTATGCAATATATGGTTGTTAATAAAGTTTGTATTTTTATCATTATAAATATTATTGGTATTGCTATTATTCTTAATAATAAAATATCTGAACTACAGCAACGAAAAGTTTTTGAAACCATAGAGCTAAGGAAAGTTCAAATTAAAACAGTACTTCAAAATCAATCTTCCGACATATCAGGGACGAACTTTTTTCTCATGATGTGTCTTGCTGTTGGTTATCCATGAAAAGATATCCAAACATACATGAATCGGAAAATTGATTGTTACAAACATTACTGTTCATAAAATGTCATGTCCGGTCCGAAATAACATGGCGCCGAGCGGTCCTTATTTTGCAACACTTGATGAAGCTTACAGAAATTTGTATTTATATAATGACTTGGAAGAGAATACAAAAATAATATTATGATAAAATAAGATATCTCAATATTTTTTTTTATTTCCCTGCCACAACTTTTAGAAGCAAAACATCGATAAACCACTCTGCTTCGGAGCTCGTTGATTCTTGTTCTGGGCAGAGACTATCATTTGTTGAACATTTTTCTTCCAAGAACACGGCTCACCTTCCCATGCATACCAGCTGTGGCGCGAGCACTGCCGGCGACAGTGCGGCATTGCGCCAAATACGCCATTGATCCAATGCAACTCCGACGACAACTGCTGCAAGGTTCTGGTGCTCGTTACTTGGGGTGTTATGACCAGCACTCAGAATAAGGCGTTCACATACCACTCTTTCCCAGCTGGAAGATTTCGGTGTCATCATTATTGAAAGGACTTCTTATCGGGTGATCAGAGGATGATAAGTTTAAATAACTTATTAATAGGAATCGAGGAAGGAGTTTCGAAGATTTTGCGATGAAGGGAATGAATTGGGAAAATAAACCAGAAACTACGCTTGCTGAGGAATTAGAATTGATTCACATTATATGAGGTATTACTGCTCGTAATTAAATGTAATGTATTGGCGTACCCAATTTTACATGCACAACATAGGATTCCAATGTACTTAGAATTTATAGGTCTTTATTCATATTGAAATTCATGTAAAATAGTGTATTTAAATAAGCACTTCTAGCATACTTGTCGCTCGGGGATTTATTCATAGAGTGTGGACGAGGAGATGTTCGTGTCTAACAATTCATTGAAACCGATGGATGCACCAAAAATTATGTAACTTGACTGATAATTTCATAGTTTCCGACACATAGCTGTATATTTATATTTTGTAATTTATCTTTTCAGATGCTATATTGACAGTAAAATCTCTCTGCACATAAACAGTTGCAAGCATTTCCGACGGAATATATTATGGAATATGTTTTATTTTTTTAATTACATTTTAAAATAGTAGGCAAATGAAGATGATTACCTACCAACTATAAATTATAAAACATTCCCATTGTTCTCCACTCAACATTGATAAAGATCATTAACGAGCTGAAGCAATGTTACTCATACTGAATAGCAATAAGAATCAGCCCTCGTACGTAATTGGATACCAGAAGCCCGAGTTTTGTATGAAGGGTCGACGGGCATTCCATGATTGAATTATGCCCAGCCCTGAGCTGACTTGATGATCGTGCCGCATATAGAATAGTGTTGACGCACGACTCAGCGTTGGTGATTTATGACCTCCATGGCAGCTCCGGTCACATAGACACGGCTACAGCTTAGGAGAATTTATGGGAATGAGCAGTGCTGGAGACATTGCCTATGGTAATGTTAGTATTTTTGAACATAATATATATTCTGGCCTAAGGCAAGAAGTCGCCGCTCGTAACCCCTCGTTAGCCTAAAAAGTGAAAAATGAGGGGCAATGAATCGTGAATGAATTTTTGTGCTGGTATACACCGGGCTGCAGAGGTAATGTTAGAATGCATTGTTCACACTATGGCTGCATTACATCGGGCTGCAGAGGTAATGTTAGAATGCATTGTTCACACTATGGCTGCATTACACCGGGCTGCAGAGGTAATGTTAGAAGACATTGTTCACACTATGGCTGCATTACACCGGGCTGCAGAGGTAATGTTAGAATGCATTGTTCACACTATGACTGCATTACACCGGGCTGCATAGGTAATGTTAGAAGACATTGTTCACACTATGGCTGCATTACACCGGGCTGCAGAGGTAATGTTAGAATACACTGTTCACACTATGGCTGCATTACACCGGCTGCAGAGGTAATGTTAGAATACATTGTTCACATTATGGCTGCATTACACCGGGCTGCTGAGGTAATGTTAGATTACATTGTTCACACTATGGCTGCATCACACCGGGCTGCAGAGGTAATGTTAGAATACATTGTTCACACTTTGGCTGCATTACACCGGGCTGCAGAGGTAATGTTAGAATACATTGTTCACACTATGGCTGCATTACACCGGGCTGCAGAGGTAATATTAGAATACATTGTTCACACTATGGCTGCATTACACCGGGCTGCAGAGGTAATGTTAGAATACATTGTTCACACTATGGCTGCATAAGGTCTCTAGCGCACAGTTAAAGTACAGTTCCTTCCGATGGGTTATTTGGGAACAGGTCACAGACTGAAGAGCAGGCAAGTGCTGTTCCATAGCTAACACTGGGATCGAGAGTAACTCAAGAGAAGACTTTTATATAATTCAATTGTTTTGGAAGGGAGGAGGAAATGTTTATTCTCCCATAGTCAAGAAAAATAATCTTGCACGGGTGTATATTGGCCATCGATCCTCAAATGCGTCGGAAAAACAACTCCATCCGACGACCAGAAGATAAACCTACCCTCGATTGCTTATTGAGGTGGGAATATGCACTTCTCTCGAACATCAACCGCTACAGCAACACTCCTTTCGCGAACGAAACAGGCGAGGGAAAGGAGTAACCTACGTAGTGACGACGTTCAGTTGCCTACGTAGTGTCACCGTTCAGTTACCTACGTAGTGTCGACGTTCAGTAACCTACGTAGTGACGACGCTCAGTAACCTACGTAGTGTCGACGTTCAGTTACTTACGTAGTGTTGACGTTCAGTAACCTACATAGTGCCGACGTTCAGTAACCTACGTAGTGTCTACGTTCAGTAACCTACGTAGTGTCCACTTTCAGTAACCTAAGTAGTGTCTAGGCTCAGTAACCTACGTAGTGTCGACGTTCAGTTACTTACGTAGTGTCGACGTTTAGGAACCTACGTAGTGCTGACGTTCAGTAACCTACGTAGTGTCGACGTTCATTAACCTACGTAGTTTCGACGTTCAGTAACCTACGTATTGTCTAGGTTCAGTTACCTACATAGTGTCGACGTTCAGTAACCTACGTAGTGTCGACTTTCAGTAACCTACGTAGTGTCTAGGTTCAGTAACCTACGTAGTGTCGACGGTCAGTGAACCCCTCTAAGAAGATCGCCGAGCCACCAACAATACACAGTAAATGATCGCATCGGAGACTTACGACAAAGTTCATTAAGTATTCAGTATTAGATTTTGGATCATTAAACTAATTACGACAACAATTTGTCAAAGTAACTTTTCTTCTGATTTAAAAGTTATAGTAATTAATTGATTAGAATTAAACAAATAGGCTGGCAATTACAAAAATTTGATGCTAAGAGAAATTAGAAAAAAATCAATACAAAGTAGTTGTTATTATAAACTTCTGGGTTCCATGCAGACGGCGCCATTGCGCTAGATGGTAAAATATTTTATTTGCATAATTTACATTTTCTAATTATAAACATATTCATTATGATACTAGACACACATGCACGTGAAATGTGGATCAAAACACCGTTTGGATGGTTGTGTGGAGGGCAGGTAGGCTATTAAATGTTTTCAGAGCCTTCATGCCCTTCGAACGTCCTATCAAATGTTATTAAATGTTATCCAACATCATACGACTGTTGTAAAGTGTGTTAGGGTAGAATGAGTGATTGGTTCCCACCAAGAGTGTGTTCACAGCACTGTTTTATGTTCTGTTGCCTTGCTTATTCAATGTGTAAATGAATAGCATGGTTAGGGAGGTGATTGCGAGCATGCTGGGTCGATACATCTAGCTGGCTTGATTGCAGTTGCAGAGAGGTAGTTGTGAAAATTGTTGTCGGTGGATGATGCTGATATCAACATATCATGGCGGACATAGATGAGTATCTGCGAATTCTGGTGTGCGAGTTGAGAAGAATGTGATAAATAGGGAGACTGATAAAGAGTGCATATTTTGAAAGTGCGTTTAATCAATGAGTATATGCCCGATTATGGTAAACGTTATACATTATCGAATCTATGATACTGCACATTTTGTTATTACCCACTCATTTCGATCAAGTATGCAATGTTAGGCGATGTAATGGCTGAAAAATAATCAACATATCTTGTCGTTGTAATGTTCACGAGTGAACAGAAGACCTGGAAATTTCTTGAATTAGGGGATACTTCCACTCCAACAGCATTGAAACTAAAAGGATTTGCTATTCAAAAATTTTGAATTTCAAAGGTGCAGCCCCAACAATGCAGGACTTCCAAAACCACGGCAGAAGCAAATCAACTTGATGTTACAGAGATTTAGGAATATCTAAAACCACGGCAGAAGCAAATCAACTTGATGTTACAGAGATTTAGGAATATCCAAAACCACGGCAGAAGCAAATCAACTTGATGTTACAGAGATTTAGGAATATTTAAGAATATCCTAACTCTGATACTCTTCTCGCTTTATGATACGATCATTTTGAGTTGAACCTTAAATGTTGTATACGATCTTTGATGAGGCCAAATATTGTGCGACCTAATATATTTCCCATCAATCATAGCACTGGATATACCAGATATCGAAGTAGTTTTTGTGTGTTTCCGATGGTACCTTCTTTATTGGAGCCGGGTCAGAAACACTAGGATGTCAGAGGCGGCAGGAGAAGGAATTTCATTTTGGTTGCCATCTAAGCTATGGGTAGATCACTTTGTGGTTCGCAGAAGTCATTACCCTCAACTTTGGTTAACTCACAGGCTTGTCGTCAGATATTTTAGCAAATAAATTAATTTGACGGCAAAAGAAGCCGTGGTTTCTCAGATATCCACACTAAAATTTGGAAAGAGGTAAAGTAAACAATTCAATAAATAATGAGCATACTCTGGATGTAGTCCCACATCGAAACACGTTGAACTAAAATTGTTGGGCTGAACCTCACACGTCATTAAAAGAATGCTATGAGTCAATGCATTTTTTTCTAGAGGGATATGCCTGTGCCGAAAATGATCCCTCCGGCGTTATTTCCCCTCCGACCCTTCTGCGTGCAGAGTACTTTTCAACTCCAGTTAATATACAGACATGAACGCAACCTGTACTGCTTCAAGTCATGGCATCATCGCAGTTACAGCATACATTTTGATAGATAATAAAATTTTCTCCAGTTCACCTTACAATTTTGGGAAACAATCTCAGTGTACGATCGAAAATTAAGAAATAGCAGAGTTATCCTTCTTTCCTGTAGATGCAGTGCTATACACATCTTTTTTTCTTCTACTATTGTGTGCTCAAAGATTAATGAACGGAGCGTCTCCGTTGATCAATCTTCTCAATTCCTAGCCTTTCTTGCCTCCCCCCATCATCCCTGCCTGCCTACCTGAGCCTTTGTAATGAGCCGTGCCAGAGCGCCATCTATCAGCCGCTCCTTGCCATGGCGCTTTAATACCACCACTAAAACATGGACGAAGAGCGCTCAGGTGTCTTAACCCCGACACTAAATTGAGGAGGCGATCAATGGCCTCACGGTGTGGCTGATGGTATCAGGCACGAGGCACCTGGGAAGGCCCAGCGGTTATTCAATAATTCTCACAAAGTCGTTGCTCCTGAGGATTAGAAGGAAATTGATAGTTTCGTATGCTGTCAAATTGTTTTTCACTGGTCGTGTATACATCATAAATGCGGCTATGACGTAGGTAGATGATTGACCTTGTGTCGTGTCCGTTGTTGCACTAAATAAATATATCCGACGACGACCAAAATTATTTATGCAACACACTTGTATGCCGTTTCTCTTCTAGGCGTAAGACTTTCCCGTCGTTTGAGCCAAGCGAACAGTAAGGCGCACACAAAAACTTTGAGCATAGTTACGTAGATGTCTGAGGGGTTAAAGGACTAACTTTGAGCATAGTTGCGTGAACGTCTGAGGGGTTAAAGGACTGGCTTTGAGCATAGTTTCGTGGATGTCTGAAGGGTCAAAGGACTGGCTTTGAGCATATTTACGCGGATGTCTGAGGGGTAAAGAACTGGCTTTACACTCCAGCGATGCTGGATCGGATCTCAAATGGACTCTTGAAGTCTGTCTTCTCCAGTGATTCCCAACGGTTACTATACGGTTTCTCTATCGTCCTGAGTTTGAGGGCTGGAAATCATCAGTAGTTCGTGTTTAAGAAGGATAATATTTTTGATTTTTGCATTCTCATTTATTTTGAAACCGATCATCGAAAGCTTCAGACCAATCTTTTGAGTGTCGAAAAACGATAGGAACTAAACTGAAAATTGAAGAGATCACGATTGGTTAAAGCCTAAACGACAGATTTCGAATCATCTCTGGTAAAATAACTCATTAGAAGGTCCTACCCATAGAGATCAATAATTGTAACCGAAGCAAATACCGTAGCATGTATATCTAAACCCATTCAAACGTTGACAAAATCTAGTATAGTTTCCTTGCAATATTACAGTTTTTCATTTCACAAGCATACTACTATTTTATTAACAAGCACTGATGTTGGCAGACTTGTCAGACCAGAATGAGCATTAATAATATAATGACAAAGAAATCCAACTGTATTCTTAAGGATATAAAGGATTTAAAATTTATTTAGGTATAATGATATGTTGACAAAATAACAGAAATATCAGAATACACAGATGATACGTACCAAGTCTTCGTCAGCGTGAGCTGTTCTGAAGACAACATTTGCTACCTAGGTGAATTTAATATTAACTTAAGACTAGGGTTGAGGAGTAAGGACCAACCAACGGACATTGTTGGAGGACATCCTCTACTCTCCACTTTTAAATATGTAGAGACAGATGCAAGCATTAAATTGGATCATTAATTTCAAGAAAAATAAGCATAGTAAGTCTGATCACCGACGTTTACTTTATAATGACTAAATACTGTTTCAACTGTCATTTACTTGGCTTGAGAGCAGAAAATGTCCGACATGATGTTGTCTATTACATTACTCACACATTGTTTGGCGTACGATGGCACCAATTTGAAACTAACTGCATAGTTAGCATGACATATTAACATATGCACACAGGAAAGAAGTTTTCAATGAGTCATAATCTATGGGTACACTAAATGGACGGATTTCTACATGAACAAGATAATTGGAAATTTGAGCATGTGAGGCGAGAGAAAAAATA
>SDVV010034334.1:0-11186 GCA_016164225.1 Gammarus roeselii
AGGACAGGTACCGATCCACAGTCAAATCGCTTCCCACGGCCTCACTAACAAATGACAGCCAACCAGGGTCTAAACAGAGTCCTTGGCACACCTGCCTCTCTAGTTCATCCTTTCGAGATCCTTCTTCCTCCTCTCTTTCGATCCACTCGTCTCAATTTCGTTCCGTATATTGCAACCTCCTGCGATCCTCTGCTGAATCGCTCGCAGGCATCGGGACCCAAGGAGTCTCGCCTGCCACCCTTTTGAACACACCACGACTCTTTTCTTCTCCTGCCTCGGGTGCCCTACTTATATCGCCCCTCTGGACGTTTGGGATAGATTAAGGCCATCTACAGTTCTCTAGGTGACCTTAGATAGACCCTGTGAGGTGGCCGCTTTTTTGTTGACGTTGCTGTATCTCAGCCTGCCACCTCTTCCGCGGCCACCTCCTTAGCTGCCGCAGGAGCCTCCTTCGGCCGAAGCGGCTTCTGACTGACACACTGCAGTAAGGCGGAAACAGCAACAACAGTATCAATTTTCATTATTTTACTGCGACGCCGTCACATCGCGACCCGAACTTCGGTCGTGATGGACTCTCCCTCATGCTTCCCTATCTCTTCCCTCCTTCTCGCTCATCCTATCAGCTACCTTTCTCTTACCTGCAGTATATCCAGCTGCCCAGTCCTGTTGCTCCGCTTTCAGTGGATCCTCTCCTCAAACGGCATTATGGTTAGTAGAGGCATTAGTCTTCATTGATGTGGAAGAAACTTTTATTCATGTCAAGTATTTTTCTCTAAGACAATGGCCGATTTGAAGGGTTCTGTTTTATTTTCCTGCCCATCCTTCATCATGTTTACCCACTGCACCTCTTTTATAACCTTGCTCTGCTATGCTGAGTGCTACGCATGATGCCCCTAAAGCTGGCCTTCTGGCGCCTTTTATAGGAACACTGCCCTCCCCTCATGAGGGTCTGGCGGTCCAAGAAGCCTCTATCGCTGCCTGCCTGTGCATTTTATTCAGCCTAACAACAAGCCACGAAGGGTGATGGCCTGAACCCTGTGTTGCTTTGTCTGTGCAGGTCTGCAACACGATTGCGTTGCTTTGGTCGACCAAGCAAATGATGTGTTGTACTTGATCCCTTCATTCAACGTAGGTGCCGTCTTGCATCGGTCTTTGATGTGTGTGGAACAACAGCTTTGATCGTAATTAAATAAGAAAATGGTGTAGCATAGACTCGATTGTTCGGGGCATGGTTTATGTTCACATTTCCTTTACTGGTAGTTATGGGCTTGGGCTTACTAAGGCAGGTGTAAGCCTATATTATCATCATCTGGCTGCTCAGTGCTCAAACCATGTCATCCCACGAAAAGTTGAACTTTGACATGCATTAGAAAGTGGTTAATTCTGTTTTGTCGTTATAAGTACCTACGGTAGTGAGAGAAACGCCGCTGTAATTACCGTGTGAGTGATATGTAATTTAAATCCATTTTGAGTTACTAATCTACTGCGAAAGTAGACTAGCCTTTGTCTTTACCATCAACTGCAATAGATAACATGCCTCACTTCTGCTGTACTTGCATTTTTCCACCTGACTTTTGGAAATGGGATGCATCAGTTAGTGTCTTATTGCAATAACCTGGCTGCGCGCAGGCAGGTATCTTCTCCCTGCTGGAGGACCACTGATCACATTTGTATTAGACTTCAACACTCAATTCTGGTTCTTCCCTGTAACTGTAGTCTGTTTAATTTAGATGACGATTGTGAAGCTCAGAGACTGATGATGACGACTTGATACACCACCGATGGCTGATCTTGACCTTTAACGCAATATCCTCAGACACTGATTAGGACGACTTGTTATACCACCCATAACTGATCTAATGCAATTGAAATCCAGGCCACTTTAATCTGATCTAATCTCCTCCCCTGCAGATCGACTACCCTGACGTGCAGATGATGAGAGCGGGGGGCGGAGGCCCCCAACAACAGCAACAACAGCGGGTGGCTTTCCCTTCCAATCCGCTCAACGTGGACAGGCTGCTGGCCCTGGACCCTGACAGCACCACTCCTGCCACTAACCGTGCTGCCACCGCCGCCCATCACCATCATAACAACCAGCACAATATTAACGTTCACGGCCAGCACCTCCATCATAACGCTACTAACCACCTTCATCACACACAGCAGCAGGCCAATCATCATCCTCACCACAGGTTACCCTCAAACGGAGCTGCGGTGAGATCGAGTTCGAATCCTCCTCCTCAGACCCACGGTAGCAGCACCTCATCATCGGCCACCTCGCCTCTAATAAGCGAGACCACCATCCCATCAGGCCCTTCTCTACCATCCCATCAACAGCACCATCACCACAACCAGCACATCATCAGCACCAATCACCAGCTGCAGCAGCATCCTGCTCACCCAGCATCACAGCAGCAGCAGCACCATAATCATAACGGCGGAAGCAACCATTCCCACTATCACCAACAACACCAGACAGCCACCATGCCCGTCATGCATTCGCACCATCACTCTACCACCACAACTGTCGGGGGCGGATGTCCCCCCCACCTGACCGGCACTACGGAGTCGTGCCTCCCGGACCTGGTGCGGGGAATGCGGTCTCGGGGTAGCCTGGCTAGCGGTGGAGGCCGCGAGGGAGGCGGGGGCAGCGACACCTCTAGCGCCTACTCTGGCTCTGACACCATGTGCCACTCGGTCCACTCGCTTGACCACGACGATGTGGATCTGTCGGGACTCATGGAGAGCGTTGTGGACTCCGACGAGGAGGACCTTGTGGAGAACATTGAGACCCTAGCGGTGCGGGACGCCGTCCGAGAATGCCTGGAAAAGGATCCCAGCGAGCGAACTGAGGACGACATCAAGGTGCTACTTGAATTCACGCAGCGACTAAAGGCCTTCGCAGACAAGACGCTCGCTGTCAGAAGAGCCATGTGCCAGGCCATGGTATTCGCGGTAGTGGAGGAGGCGGGCACGGTCCTCATGAGTCACGGCGAGGAGCTCGACTCGTGGAGCGTCATCATCAACGGGCACGTGCAAGTGGTCACAGAGACCGGTTCTTACTCCTTGCATCTCGGAGACAGTTTCGGCATCCCTCCCACTATGGAGAAACTGTGCCACGATGGCGTGATGCGCAGTATGGTTGACGATTGCCAGTTCGTATGCATCCGCCAGAGCGACTACTACCGCATCCTGCACCAGGGTGAGGAGAACACGCAACGCATCGAGGAAGACGGGCGCCTGGTGCTCGTCATGGAGCAGCGGCACATCGACGCCATCAACAGGAAGGGCAACTTCGTTATCAAGGTGAGTGCAGTTTTAATTGCACTAAAGCATATGGGCATTCATCATTAGAACATTTTGTATCGTCTATAGCCAGGTATCAAACCCGGGTCACATTCCTGGGCAGCTACGGACTAAATGAGTTTTTCCTCGTATGAAATCACTCCTCATTAATATAGGTTTCAAGCGAAATTGTTACAGTGTTCTCTCCTCAACTTAAGCTCTTTCTTGTCGTCCTCACCTTCGTACAAGAGCATTTGTAATACAACGAGAGATGAACTGCACTCAGACAGGCAATGACTCATTGCATTTTTACTTGCTAATTGGGTGTTTGGCGCTCTGCGGACATTGACCCTGTTCCAGTAACTCTGGACGTTCTAATTTCAACTGATTTATGTCTACAATTGTTCGCGGTTCACTATTTTTTTTTGTCTTCAAGGGCACCCCGGAGCGGTTGATGGCTCAGCTGGTCGAGGTGGAGAACTACATCGACCCGACCTACGTTGAGGACTTCTTGCTGACTCACAGAACCTTCCTGGACAGCCCTCTGGTGGTGGCCAACAGACTATTGCAGTGGTTCGAGAATGGGTCCTTGAGGAACTTGGTCACCCGAGTGGTGCTGCTCTGGGTCAACAATCACTTCACCGATTTCGAGATGGACCCAGTCATGATGAACTTCTTAGAGCAGTTCGAGGAGGGTTTGGAGCGCGCTAAGATGGAAGGCCAACTCCGCCTGCTGGACTTCGCCTGCGCGGCCAAAGCTCGGTCCCGAACCGTTACCCTCACGCGACCATCCAGAGACGAGATCCTGCACTTTTCCATACTGGGCGGCTATAAGAAAAAATACGGCATCTTCATATCCAAGGTGGAGAAAGGCAGCAAAGCGGAGGAGGTTGGCCTGAAGCGCGGAGACCAAATACTCGAGGTGAACGGCCAGAGCTTTGAACATCTCGAGCACTCGCGCGCGTTAGAGCTGCTGCGCTCAACTTGTCACCTCGCCATCACCGTCAAGAGCAATTTGCTCGCCTTCAAGGAGATGCTACAGACTCCTGAGAACTCTCCTCGGCCTCACAACCGCAAGGCGTCGGACGTCAGTAGTGGTAGCGGCACCAGTGCAGGCAGCGGGGGCAGGGGAGCAGTGGCCGCTGCTGATTTCGCGTCCACTATGAACCTGGTGAACACGCTGGCCGCGCCTAGAGGCAAGAAGGACGGCATTAATAACAAGGCTGCCTTCATGACCCTTAAGGCGCACTGGTTTAAGGACGCCATTAGAAACTTGTTACCAAAGAACACTCAGATGTAAGTATGTCGTGCTCACTAGACTTTTTAGGTTTAATTTCTGTTGTAACAATGATACTTTGAAATGTCTTTCAGTTTGAATTAAATTTCAACACCTTTTAGGCTAGCAGTTCACACCCGTTAGGTGAATAGTATACATATTTTAGGCTAGTAGTCCACATCTTTTAGGTTAGCTGTCCTTACATTTTAGGTCACTAGTCAACATCTTTTTGGTTAATTGACGTTACCTTTTTGTTTGAAGTAGACACCTTTTTGGTTTAGAAGGTGGATGTTGTTAGCTGAGCCTTCCTTTATCCCTTGTCAGTGAGGCGACCGGCAATAGCGACGAGAGCGTGTCCTCGCAGTCCTCGAGCGTGGGCGGCCCTGCCTTCCACAGTCACAGCAACCCTGACCTCACAGCGCTGCCTTATGAGGACACGCGGCAAGAGTTCCCTGAACACGTACTAAAGGTGAGCACACTCAGCTGCAGGCATTTTGAGGAGACACGGCAGGAATTCCTTGAACACATACTCAAGGTGAACACTCAGTTGCAAGCCTTTTGAGCACACGGGGAAAGAGTTCTATGAACATGTACTTGAGTTGAGCCTACTCAGCTGCTGACGCTCATAGAGTTGCAATGGTTTCTGGTCGAGGTCAATTATCCAACTATCTGATTGCCATCGCCATCTATCTACCATAGAAGAAATTTACTAATTCGTTGTTCAATTCTTCCAAAAATGTAACAGTTGAAACATGCTCTGTACGTATTTTTTCACTCATCAACAGTGCCTTCTTCCTCTGTGCAATGTGTGGCACCGGTGCATACCTTTGACATTTTCATCGTAAATGACATTGACTTTACGCAAACCCAATTACTATGCTAATCTAAAATGAGTATTTATCTTGATGCTGAACTAGCTGCTGGTTTGACGTTCGGCGCCAAAAGGGCGCTGACTCCAGCGCGCTAGAAAGTTCCATCACTCTAATCTGGTCTTCTTTCAATTGACGTTCATTTCTCAACTATAGTGCACTTTGATCAAATCTTGCCCTTTCCCTCCCCAGGTGTACCGCGCCTCGGACCAGTCAGCCAAGTTCCTGCCGGTGCACCAGGAGACCACTGCTCGCGAGGTGGTGATGCTCGCGCTCCAGATCTTTAATATTAACGACCCCTCGGGGTCCTCCAACTACGCGCTCTATGAGGTCACCGTGACCGAAGAGGGCATCCGCAAGCAGAAGAGACTGCCTGATACTTTACAAAACCTCGCAGAGAGAATAGGTTAGTGACCAACACGAGTGATGGCTTCTAAGACTTCTCGGAGCTCGTAGGAAAATGTTAATAATGTGCAGTCGTTTACTGAAATCTATACAATGTGAAGAGAGAAATTAGCTTTCACGCTTCTAGTTCGGCGGAAACCACTCTTCCATAAAAGAGGAACAGACATGGACGCGTCTTTATGATTACTAGCTGTCTGTCAGTTAATTTTTGTTTCAATTTTTGATGATTGAGTTCATGCTCAACCCCGGAGTAAATTCACGAGTTCTGAGGTGGTTCAGACACTTTGTGAGGATGGATGATTGGAGATTGGTGAAGAGAATGATGAATGCGAAGGTATGCGGACGCAGGCCTATAGGTAGACCGATCTTTGTGTCGATGGACGGCGGTGTGAAATGGGCGCTAGGGAGGTGACATCAATGTGGAGATATCGAGAGAGCGTGCAACGGATAGGCGTGATTGGAGAATGGTTGTGAACGAATGAGTTTAACGCGGCCCTGATGCGTTTATCCACCCTTGGCGTCTCTCGTTGAGAAACGGGTTGGACGAAAGCCCGGCGAGTACAGTGCAGAAGGGGTAAACCAGTGAAAGCTGTTGATCCCTGGTGCTGACACTGATCTCGGACCTCGCTCTTGACCCAAAGTGTGTGTTGCATGGTCCTGGCCGAAACCTTACCGCAAATGTGTTAAGTTGTAGTATGTGTGTGAGTGGATTAGAGCAGTGTGAGGTGCGCCTTGCCGCCAACCAATGCTATTCGGAGGATGGCCGTTGGTACTCCCCTGCCTTACCGCAGCCACCTGGCAAACTCATGTGGGCCTAAACACCTATTGTTATCCTCTAATATATACATGCGTTCTGCTCTACCGATGCATTGACTCTTGCGCTAGAAACCTTGGGCACACTTATATAATCTTATCATGCAACACCTGTAAACTATTTCCTACTCATGCCTCCCCTCCAGGCCTGAGTAGCCGGTACTACCTGAAGAACATCGCCAGCTCCCAGAATTTAGTGCCTGATGAGATCGTCAGTGAGCTTATTAAGGAGTCGCAGGTGCAGTTCCTGCAGCTCAACTCGGTAGAGCTCGCCATTCAGCTCACACTCGAGGACTTCGCCATCTTCCGTCAGATCGAACCCACGGAGTATATCGATGACCTTTTCGAACTTAAGTCTAAATACGGCACACCGGCCCTCTCTTCATTTGCAGAGGTAAGCTGATGCCCAGGTTTGTTTTAAATTAATGATGAGGCAACTTCCTCACGGCGAGTTGTCTCTTAGCTTCTGCTTCAAGTGAACTCGAGTTAATCTTTAAGCATTAAAGTGTTTTAGCGTTGGGGCCTTTAGACCCAATGCCCATTGGTCTCCACACCATTTGGCGGAAGCTGTGATCCAAGCAAAACATAGCATGCCTAACAAATGAACAGCGCTGCCATCTTGAATATTTTCGTTTGGCCTAAGCTGCCAAGTTTTTGAATCTTGTTTAGTGCATGAGAGGAGTGCGGGTTCTGTACATCTGAATCTGTATTTTGTTTTGCGAGCCTTAGGTAGAGTTACCCCAGGTAAGGACCGTCGGTGTTACAGTGCTCGTGATCCATGTAGCACCTATTTATGACAGCTCTTCACCAGTCTGATCACCCTCGTTCATAGGTCCTCAAATACTACCTGCTAACAAACCTACAAAGTGTTTCTGGAGTGAATTAGACTGATTGATTTCCTACTGGTCGCCAACTCTCTTTGAGTGTTGTTAGAAAATTTTGTAACGACAGGTTGACGTTACGTCAGAGGGTTATATTCGCTCACTCCATTGACTCTCGTAAGCGTTTCAAGTTAGCTAATCACAAATTGAAACATTTTTTCGCAAACTATTGACGTTTTAAACCCGAGCTATCGTGACACGGATGCGTTCGTGTCATGAGAGTCGCTTGCTGCCTCTTATTTGAGTCAGGAACTTATCGTCATCAACATCAATCTGGTGTTGGCCAGTGGCAGTACATTCGTCTGTGTTCTAATTATTGTCAGGAATAATGGAGGCTCCAGCACTATGGGGTTTTATGATGTGACGACGGCATTGTATTCATCGATACCATCTGATACCGGGCTCTGTGGGGACGAGGTCATTTGACCGTATGTTTACGGCCGACTACTTGAGTGTATAGTAACTTCTATGTATGTAGATCGAACAAACATTAGTAACTTTTAATGTTTGTAGATCGAACAAATATTAGTAACTTTTAATGTTTGTAGATCATTGTTTTACGCGGAACGATACTCTTTCAACATCTCTGCCTTGTCTTTCTTTGTAAAACAATGAGTAGCCTGGGAGAGTGAATTCGTCAAATAATTTCTGCACTGTTTTGTGATCGCAATTGTGACGGTCTTTTCGTTCATAGCATGAATACCCAGTTCGTCGATTGTGTATCGGAGACTCCTAGCGATACACATAGTTTCCTAGCGATAAACATAGGCGACATAGTTTCTACGTCCCCACCCCCTCCTATTGCAACGATTCTTTGTTCAAAATTATGCGATTGTAACGTCACTTGTGTATTGATAGCATTTGCATCGACATTGTCGGGGCCGTTGGGAGTAGTGGCGTCATCGTCTACGGTCTCCGCCCTGACTCCCCAACGAGGGAGCTTACATGGGTCAGGTGCGCTTCCTACTCCGAAAGGCCCTGTCTGAGGTGGCACGTCGGAGGTTCCGGCCTCAGCAAACGTCCTCCATCTTACCCTGTTTCACATCCTCTCCGGTAGGGATGCGCTGTGTGCGTCACTTCTTAGGTATTGACGTGGATGAAGCTCGTGCGTTGCTCGGTCCTCTGCCCAACCGTCACTTTCAAGACACCAGACCCACAACATATTCACCGCATTTTCTTTCAGGAGAGAGTGAACAATTACTATCATCCCTCCCCCACAAGACATCTTATCCAACTTCCGTCCCAACATGTGTCGGCACGTGTCCGGGCTTCAAGCGGTGCGCTAGGCGCAATTTTTGCCGTCGCTGATGGAAACCGAGGCTAAATAACAAGAAAAATCTCGGCCCCACTCGTACCTTCCTTCATCGGTGCACTCTTGAATTGCCTTGTCCCTACCGGCTTCCCATCGCTTATTCTCCCAGGAACCAACTACTTGGGTCATTACCCTTATTCTTAGGGATTATTGATTACCTGATTGTTTCCTTCCTTCATATCTGTGACTTCCGTTTTCCAGCGGCTGTCCCCACTTCTTCTTCGTACCCCCCGTACTTGCCCATAGGCTCTGCGCCCTCAGGCACCCGAACCGATGGCTTCCTCGCTGCTTCGAGGCGGGGTGCTTTCGGTGTCAGGCGTGCGACCAGTGTCCTCTACTTCTCAAGACAATTGCTCTCGGCACCTTTCTGTCGCTCTATTTTTTGGGTGGCTCTATTGCCACATTTTTTGCCGCGTCACCGCTTCCACTTTCGTGCGGTAGGAGTATCTTCTACGTCCAAATCTCACCCTACTTTCAAAGAATGAACAGCTTTAAGTCTCTTGCAAGAGGTATGTTGTCGAGGATGCTTAAGCTCGAACGAATTGAACTCCGCGACGAATGGTACGCTGTTGAAGAGGCTTGCCAGGTACTATATCTGAACGTTGAGGCTTGTCCTATTTTATAGATATCCCGGTCAAAAGAATGTCCAAGATGGCGGCGCTGGGCGTTCGGTAGGTATGCTGTGTTGTGCTTGGATCACAGCTCCCGCCGAGATGGTGTGGAGACGAATGGGAATAATGTCCAAGATGGCGGCGCTGGGCGTTCGGTAGGTATGCTATGTTGTGCTTGGATCACAGCTCCCGCCGAGATGGTGTGGAGACGAATGGGAATAATGTCCAAGATGGCGGCGCTGGGCGTTCGGTAGGTATGCTATGTTGTGCTTGGATCACAGCTCCCGCCGAGATGGTGTGGAGACGAATGGGAATAATGTCCAAGATGGCGGCGCTGGGCGTTCGGTAGGTATGCTATGTTGTGCTTGGATCACAGCTCCCGCCGAGATGGTGTGGAGACGAATGGGAATAATGTCCAAGATGGCGGCGCTGGGCGTTCGGTAGGTATGCTATGTTGTGCTTGGATCACAGCTCCCGCCGAGATGGTGTGGAGACGAATGGGAATAATGTCCAAGATGGCGGCGCTGGGCGTTCGGTAGGTATGCTATGTTGTGCTTGGATCACAGCTCCCGCCGAGATGGTGTGGAGACGAATGGGAATAATGTCCAAGATGGCGGCGCTGGGCGTTCGGTAGGTATGCTATGTTGTGCCTGGATCACAGCTCCCGCCGAGATGGTGTGGAGACGAATGGGAATTTGGTCGATTGACTACAGCGATTTCCTCTTGTCACGGCGGTGAAAAGAACGCATTTATTATCAAAGTGATGTATTTTTTTTTACAAGAAAACTCGATGTCATGAACTGATATGTATTGCCTCTCTTTGATTATGTTCCCAGCCTCCTGTGTATGTTTTGTTTTATTGATCATGTTTCATGTGTCTGATACAAATTTCAAATGAGTTCATTGCAGTGAGATATTAATGTAATTTGTTTTCTGTTTCAGCTTGTGAACCGCGAGATGTTCTGGGTGGTAACCGAGGTGTGCTCCGAGCACAACGTCGTCAAGAGATCTAAGATTGTTAAACAATTTATTAAAGTAGCAAGTGAGTTCCTTTAATTGAGAGCATTTTTGTCGTACCAGACTTCCTGCTTCCTGCATTCAGTGTGTAAACTACAGTTATTGTTTCTAACAAAATAGTACGGCAATAACGGTGATGTTGTTTCAGGCAACGCATATTATCTTGTGATGTCAACGAACGGGAAATCCCTGTCACTCTAACCATCTACTCGATAGTGGGACATTGACTCCATTGCACTAGAATGTAATGAGTGTTACAAGAGCTTCATAAAATATATATATATATGATTTTTGTGTGTTACACCATTCAAGACTATTTTGTTGTTTGAATAGTCATCGAACATTTAAACGAATACCTATGCATTGAAAAGTAAACTGCTCTATCTGAGTTCTTACTAAAAAAATTAGGCAGCTAGTCGATATAACAATCTTCCATCTTACTCTACTATGACCTATGTTTCCTGCAGGACAATGCAAGGAGTGCAAGAACTTCAACTCAATGTTCGCCATCCTATCGGGTCTCGGCCACCGCACCGTCTCGCGGTTACGGGCCACTTGGGAGCGACTCCCCGGCAAGTACCACCGCCTTTTTACGGACCTGCAAGACCTCATGGACCCCAGCAGAAACATGAGCAAGTACAGGAACCTCATTCACGACGACGCCATCCAGCCCCCCTGCGTGAGTGTTCTTTAGAACCCAGCTGTAGTTCCTATTAT
>SDVV010034335.1:0-11186 GCA_016164225.1 Gammarus roeselii
AGCAAACAAGCCCCTCCAAAGCTTGGGGGGCTAACATTTCGGCATACAACGCCATCTAACGGTGGCGAGGATAGGCTTACCCGGTCCCGACCAAATGGTTTAACGCTTCCAATCGAAAGATTATATCTAGCTACCTTACCATAATAACCTCATTATCTTCAACATATATTTCGATACTTATTTGCGTTACTTCTTTCTCCTTTAATCGATACTTATTTGCATTACTTCATTCTCAATTGTTTACAAGTCTAGAAGTGCCTCGAGAGAAAGGAGGTCGATTTTCCCGCGCTTCAAGAACCGGGGGTGAAGAAAGGGGGGGCGATGTATTACCCTCCCTGGCTAAACCCCAGGAAACCAAACACGACACCAAGCCTCCTCCACTATCGAAACACATATACACATGGGTTAACAATGGAATGTCTTCGTTGGCAGAGTATGAGAAATGTTTCCCACACCAATAAAGCTTGCATCACACCAAGTGTTTCATCACATACTCACCTCAGCACTTCTTCCTCCTCATGTTGCCCCCTAATTACATATTGCCGCATAAGAAACGTATAGCAATAACCGATCCAGTCGGTATTTCCTGGAAACCAACTCAGTTGAGTCTTGCATGCAACACGATTGACTGCAACAAGCCAAATGAAGTGTTTTGATTAACTGTATGTAGCTCGTTATTTTATCAAACTACATCAATCACTATCGCTCAATTGCCTGTGTAGTGCCATGTCTATTTAATCGTTTTAGGTTGTTTCCACATTGATCTTGAACAACATGTGTACACTACTCCAACTCACGCTCACCGATACACCCTAAGACCTAACTTTTACTTTATCCTCCCCCATAACCTACTAACCCACCCCCATCTTCGCCCCAACCCTCTCCTCCGCCATACAACGTCTTGCATGCAACAATTTTCTCTGCTGTTCTGTGTTTATGAACACAAACAAAAATATTTAGGTCAGGTAATTTGAGCAGCCGTGGAACACAGGGCGCAGCGCTGAGGCAGGGGCCGTGGTTCCTCGACCGAGTAATGGAGGTGACCGGGCAGATAGATGTAACCAAGTGTATCCACATGTGTCTTTGTCCATGTTAAGTAGGGTCGGTGACGGATAGAGTAGTTGGGACATTTGATTATTTATTACATTTAGCCATCTGCTGGTTAGGGCAGGATCAGGACTCGAGAAAGCGTGTTGGCCGATGGAGCCAGAAGAGGGATTGAGGATAGAAGGAGGACGGAGAGAAACTAATGAATATGAGGATAGAGAAAACGGGAGAAAGCAAAGAGACGGAAGACTTGCACGGTGCAAGTCCACTGAGGACCACTGAGGACCACTGGAGACCACTGAGGACCACTGAAGACCACTGAGGACCATTTGAGGATCACCGAGGACCACTGGAGTCCACTAAGGACCATTTGAGGATCACAGAGGACCACTGAGGACCACTGGAGACCACTGAGGACCATTTGAGGATCACCGAGGACCACTGGAGTCCACTAAGGACCATTTGAGGATCACCGAGGACCACTGAGGACCCCTGGAGACCACTGAGGACCATTTGGAGATAACCGAAAACCACTGAGGACCACTGAGGACCACTGAGGACCATTTGAGGATCACCGAGAACCACTGAGGACCACTGGAGACCATCGAGGATCATTTGATGATCACCGAGGACCACTGAGGACCACTTTAGACCACTGAGGACCACTTTAGACCACTGAAGACCATTTGAGGATCACGGAGAAATACTGAGGACCACTGGAGACCACTGAGAACCATTTGAGGATTACCGAGAACCACTGAGGACCATTGGAAACCACTGAAGACCATTTGAGGATCACCGAAAACCACTGAGGACCACTGGAGTCCACTGAGAACCATTTGAGGATCACCGAGGACCACTGAGGACCACTGAAGTCCACTGAGGACCATTCGAGGATCACGGAGAACTACTGAGGACCACTAGAGACCACTGAGGACCATTTGAGGGACACCGGGAACCACTGAAGACCACTGAAGACCACTGAAGACCATTTAAGGATCATCGAGAACCACTGAGGACCACTGGAGTTTACTGAGGACCATATGAGGATCACCGAGGACCACTGGAATCCCCTAAGGACCATTTGAGGATTACCGAGGACCATTGAGGACCACTGGAGACCACTGAAGACCATTTGAGGATAATCGAGAACCACTGAGGACCACTGGAGTCCACTGAGGACCATTTGAGGATCACTGAGAACCACTGAGGACCACTGGAGACCACTAAGAACCATTTGAGGATCACGGAGAACTACTGAGGACCACTGGAGACCACTGAGAACCAATTGAGGATCACCGAGAAGAACTGAGGACCACTGGAGTCCTCTGAGGACTATTTGAGGAGCACTGAGGACCATTGAGGACCACTGGAGACCACTGAGGACCATTTGAGGATCACTGAGAACCATTGAGGACCCCCGTAGACCACTGAGGACCATTCGAGGATCACCGAGAACAACTGAGGACCACTGGAGACCACTGAGGACCATTTGAGGATCATCGATAACCACTGAGGACCACTGGAGACTACTGAGGACCATTTGAGGATCACCGAGAACCCCTGAGAACCATTGGATACCACTGAAGATCATTTTAAGATCACCGAGAGCCAATGAAGACCACTGGAGACCACTGAGGACCATTTGAGGATCACCGAGAACCACTGAGGACCACTGGATACCACTGAGGACCATTTGAGGATCACCGAGACGCATTGAGGACCACTGGAGACCACTGAGGAACACTGAGGGTCGCTGAGGAACACTGAAGACCACTGGAGACCACTGAGGACCATTTGAGAATCACCGAGGACCACTGAGGAACACTGGAGACCACTGAGGACCATTTGAGGATCACCGAGGCCACTGAGGACACCTGGAGACCACTGAGGACCATTTGAGGATAACCGAGAGCCACTGAGGACCACTGGAGTCCACTGAGGACCGTAGGATCACCGAGAACCACTGAGGACCACTGGAGTTCACTGAGGACCATTTGAGGATCTCCGAGGACCACTGAGGACCACTGGAGACCACTGAGGACCATTTGAGGATCACCAAAAACCCCTGAAAACCACTTTAGACCACTGAAGACCATTTGAGGATCACCGAGAACCACTGAGGACCATTGGAGACCACTTAGGACCATTTGAGGATCACCGAGGAGCACTGAGGACCACTGGAGTCCACTGAGGACCATTTGAGGATCACGGAGAATTACTGAGGACCACTGGAGTCCAGGAGTCCACTGAGGACTATTTGAGGATCACCGAGAACCACTGAGGACCACTGGAGACCACTGAGGATCATTTTAAGATCACCGAGAGCCCGTGAGGACCACTGGAGACCACTGAGCACCATTTGAGGATTACCGAGAACCACTGAGGACCACTGGAGTCTACTGAAAACCATTGGAGGATCACCGAGGACCATTGATGACCACTGGAGACCACTGAAGACCAATTGAGGATCATCGAGAACCACTGAGGACTACTGGAGGTCACTGACGACCATTCGAGGATCACCGAGAACCACTGAGGACCAATGGAGTCCACTGAGGACCACCTGAGCATCACTGAGGACCACTGAGGACCACTGGAGACCATTGAAAACCATTGGGGGATCACTGAGAACCACGGAGGACCACTGGAGACCACTGAGGACCGTAGGATCACCGAGAACCACTGAGGACCACTGGAGTCCACTGAGGACCATTTGAGGATCTCCGAAGACCACTGAGGACCACTGGAGATCACTGAGGACCATTTGAGGATCACCAAAAATCACTGAAAAACACTTTAGACCATTGAAGACCATTTGAGGATTACCGAGAACCACTGAGGACCACTGGAGACCACTGAAGACCATTTGAGGATCACCGAGAATCACTGAGGACCACTGGATACCACTGAGAACCATTTGAGGATCACGGAGAACTACTGAGGACCACTGGAGACCACTGAGAACCAATTGAGGATCACCGAAATTAACTGAGGAAGACTGGAGTCCACTGAGGACCATTTGAGGATCACCGAGGACCATTGAGGACCATTGAGGACCATTGAGGACCACTGGAGGCCCCTGAGGACTATTTGAGGATCACTGAGAACCACTGAGGACCCCTGGAGACTACTGAGAACCGATTGAGGATCACCGAGAACAACTGAGGACAACTGGAGTCCAGGAGTCCACTGAGGACCATTTGAGGATCACCGAGGACCACTGAGGACCACTGGAGACAACTGAGGACCATTTGAGGATCACCGAGAACAACTGAGGACCACTGAAGTCCACTGAGGACCAATTGAGGATCACCGAGGACCACTGAGGACCATTTGAGGAAAATCGAGAACCACTGAGGACCTCTGGAGACCACTGAGGATCATTTGAGGATCATCGAGAAGCATTGAGGACCACTGTACACTACTTAGGCCCACTTAGGGTCACTGAGGACCACTGAAGGCAACTGAGGACCATTTGAGGACCACTGAGGACCCCAGAAGACCCCTAAGGGCCACTGAGAATTAATATGGAAGTTGGAAGCCAAAGAGGAGCGCTGAGGATGATTTGAGAACAACTGAAGATTATCAAGTACACTAAGGACCATTTGAGGACCACTGAGCACCCTTGAAGACCATTAATGACCACTATGAACACTAAGGACCAGTGAAGACCTCACTGTACACCTCCGAAAACCACTGAGGATCACTGAGGATTTTTTAAACAATATTGTCTGACTACTTGTCTTCTGTTTCTTATTTGATTCACAAGAATATAATAATATTTTTGTTAAATCATTTTTTCTGTTCTCCCTGTGCAACTCATAACTTGTTGTAGCCTCCAATTACACAAAGAACACTGTTTATATTGTGTTTCGGCGGATCGGCATTATATATTTAATTAAACTTCCAATTCCACTAACGTCGCTTCAAACAATAATATTTTTTCTCCGTTGCAAGAAAAACAAGATAAAAACGTGTCTCATTTTCTTTGGTACCAAAGCCGGCATGCAAAGTGAGTGTTTGTAACAGCGTGCGGGCTTCTGCACCCTTTAAGGACGTAACCTATGCGGGGCTCTGGTTAAAAAATTGGATGGGAACCATGCATGAGAAAAGAAAACACTTTGATCCCAATAAAAGTCATTCCCAATGAAATTCAAATAAAGAAAACCCATGCGTGAAGAAACTATGACGATGGCAATAAAATACCGTTTGGTGTAGTTAATACATCTATTGAGTTATTGTGGTACTGGAATGCAGCGTGATAACTATTGAAGCTCTTGTTCGTATCCACCTTTTTGTGGACTTTGACACGCTGTTCAAGTAATTCATCACTTTCAGCATTAGATAAAAAGGACATGTTATTGGTATAATGATCAATGGGACACTCAGACAGCTACGGGTTCATCCGTCCTTATTTCATGTGCATCATACACATTTCGCTACTTGATTCATGCGACATGCATCATTAACATACCATTTTGAGAATGATGTGCGTCACGTGTACTTCTGAGAAGTCACGTGTACTTCACGCCGTCAAGTAATCAGATTGGTGATTTAAAGAATAAAGAGTGTGAGCAGCGCAGGGCGCAATAAGCCTAACCGTCACGTGTAACAATGGACTATTTCTGTACTGTTTTTTTTACGTTCTTTTACTTCAATTGGTCTATTCAAGCTAGGGCGGGCTATAAGTTTCCATTCACCATCGCAAATGTAGGATCAGACAATCATATACATGTTATTTATCATAAAAGATACGCTGTGTAGCAACGACAGAAAGCCATCAACGCGACCAAAAGGTCAATGGGATATATTATCTGTACCTGTATTGGTGATATACGACTTGAGTACTTCAGTCCCACTTTATGTTTAGCTCGACAATACTTATAGTGGCATGTTCACGGAGATTTGTGTTTTCGAGCCTTATCTCGTCACGTGATGCAGATAGTGTCTGGAAGCGCTGGTCGGTTTATGCAACTGTACCAAGCGTTGATGCTGGTTAAGCCATCTTGTTGTGGCCACCCAGTCCCCTAGCTCACCTGAGTTGGATGTCCATGAGGCCGTTCGCGCATGTTAACAGTTGACCGTCACTCGACTCGACGGAATGCGATAGGAACAGACGGGCGAGGAAGGCTATCAACAAGATGGCGGTAGCCGCGTGGAATATATTTGGAAAAGGCAAAATATTCTGCCACTTTCGAAAGATTGAACAGTGAATGATTTTGAAATATCTGTAGGGCTGTAAAAATATCAGGATAACACAACGCCATCTATCATCATCTTGTGAAACTGTTTAACTGTTTCATCAATTCTCAATAAGTATATTCCTCCATTTTGAGGCAATATGGCGACGTGCATGGTAAAACCATGAGTGAATAATTACCAATGTATGTTTATCATGTCATATTACATAGACAAATGAACGAAAAAGACTATTTGATAAAAAAATACAAACCTGTCTGATACACTTTTTGTGACCAGGCCTTCAAATAGTACTTGGAACCCGCTCAGCTCTCTTGAAATCTTAGTCGCTGTAAAGTCAGAAGCTACAGCGTAAGACATCTTCTCATCTGTATGGTAAGCGTTAAGACACATGCTACAGTGTAGTTCATGAACTCATGTGACTGGTAGGTATTGAGCTAAGCCCTGTAGTTGCTTCTCATATTCCATGTCAGGTAGTCACTCGTACGATAGTTGACAAGTCCTCTGATTAGACCCCCCTCATACTGCTGGCAGGTGGCAACTCTCACTCATACTGCTAGCAGGTGGCCGCTCTCACTCATACTGCTGGCAGGCGGCAGCTCTCACACATACTGCTGGCAGGTAGCAACTCTCACGCATACTGCTAGCAGGTGGCCGCTCTCACTCATACTGCTGGCAGGTGGCAGCTCTCACTCATACTGCTGGCAGGTGGCAGCTCTCGCTCATACTGCTGGCAGGTGGCAGCTCTCACACATACTGCTGGCAGGTGGCAGCTCTCACTCATACTGCTGGTAGGTGGCAGGCCCCACTCATATTGCTGGTAGGTGGCAGCTCTCACTCATACTGCTGGCAGGTGTCAGGCCCCACTCACACTGCTGGCAGGTGGCAGCCCTCATCCACACTGCTGGCAGGTGGCAGCTCCCATTAATGCTTCTGGCAGGTGGCAGGCCCCCCTCATACTGCTGGCAGGTGGCAGCCCCCCCTCATACTGCTGGCAGGTGGCAACTCTCACTCATACTGCTGGCAGGTGGCAGCCCCCAGCTGAGAGCAATAGGAGCCCAAACGGTCGCGCATTAGGGAAGATGGCGGGCAATGAGGAGCAAGGTGCACCCGAGGAAGTTTTGATTAGCTTTCGATCAATGAGAAGAGGCGGCGATATAGGAAGACGCTCAATGCAGCTGTTAGGATACAGGTGACTGCTGTCGTTGGGCGCAGATTGGGACTGTTCCTCGGAGAACTTTCAAGTAGATAGAAACGCGTGATGCTAGGAGCATGTCCTAACTGCTTCTAGGAGCATTTCACTACCTAGGAGCATCTCCTATCTATTGTTCAAAGCATCTTCTACATTCTTATAAGAGCATCTTTTAACTGTTACTAGGAGCAACTTCTATCTGATGTCAGAAGCATTTCCTAACTGTTGCTAGGAGCATCTTCTATCTGATGTCAGAAGCATTTCCTAACTGTTACTAGGAGCAACTTCTATCTGATGTCAGAGGCATTTCCTAACTGTTGCTAGGAGCATCTTCTAACACAGCCGAGTACTGGACACATTGCATGTATTTAAATACTAATTTTTTAAGGCATGGGGTGATTGTATTAAAATGTTTATTACTAAATACTGTTCTTCAAAGGAACTTATATTATAAAGACGAATTGAATTGATGATATTTAAATGGAGTTTGCAAATACAGGTTGAATATCTGTCAATACATTCAAACCTCGTATTTACTTAGTCATCAAAGGCGGAAATCTGAAATGGCAGATAAACTGTATTATCTGGGAATGCATAGGGTAATCCGTGCCGATAAAAATAGCCGATTCACCAACTATGATGTAGATTTATTTACAACAAAAAACGATCATTTAATCAGAATTTATTGTTTATAAAATATTCCTAGTCCGATTGAAATCATCTGAAAACGACATTGCTTTCATATCGGCTGATGGTGCGATGGACGACCTCGACGACCATACCACCCACGCACCATTATCTCAACCATATCCTACTGAGGTCAAACATTATTATGACTATCATATTATGTACTCTTCACTATTGTGTACATTTATTAGTTAGGGGCATTACTATCATATTGTGTACTCTCGATTATTGTGTACATTTATTAGTAAGTGGTTGTACTGAGTGTTCTTGTTAGTTAGAACAAAAGTCATTCAATAAGTGTAGAAATTGGAGGTTACTTAAATTATTAGCCGGGCGCTCAGTGTGGGAGTGTGAGAAGAGGAGGACAACGAGGAACATTGGACGAAGAAGAGGAGAAGATGCTTCCGACGATCTTGCCCTGCTCGCTCTACTCCGCAGGCTGAGCATTCACGTCTTCAGGGAGATCGAGGAGCAGAACGAGGGACGACTTGTGCGTCAATTTCACGTCTTCAGGGAGATCGAGGAGCAGGATGAGGGACGACTTTTGCGTCAATTTCACGTCTTCGGGGAGATCGATGAGCAGGACGAGGAACGACTTGTGCGTCAATTTCACGTCTTCAGGGAGATCGATGAGCAGGACGAGGAACGACTGGTGCATCAATTCGATTTACAAGGTGAAGGGTAAGATGGACAAGATCCTGAGTGTCTTCCATGGCCTGCATAGAAAAGACAATGACGGAAAGGACGAAGGCCCTGCTGCAAAAGTCTTTGTCCTAGAGCACCAGCTACGCTCCGTCATCAGCGAGTCAGACCGAATTAAGAATGGACCGCGTTTGGGAGTAGAGGCTGGAGTATACAGGGAGGCTGAAGGAGTGTGGCAGCGACCTCGGACAACGAAACCAGTGGATCGTTGATGAGGCATGAGCTGAGCTCGCGAAGATCAAGGAGGATCTTGGCTGTAAGTACGAAGAAGGACCTTCACGTTTTTGCATCAACCTTAAAAAGAAGAAACTTACTTTCCGAAAAGGAGAAGGCTAGCAAGGGCCTGTCTGAAATCACGAAAAAGCTAGTGAATGTAAGCCAACTTGGTATCCATACCTTGTTGCTGGATGGAGAGGACTCCTGGAAAAAGGTTGTCCAGGGTAAAAGAGTCTGAGTGGTCAAGTCTTAATTTCCTACCGTGGTGTATCGAATATGAGTTGGTAACGGCAACTTGCATCCGCCCCAAAGCCCATGTCAGGGCACCGGGATTGGAAGTGAACTCGAATCTCTCAAACACCCCATAACCCATGAACAGCAACATACTCGAATCTCTCAAACACCCCATAACCCATGAACAGCAACATACTTCCAGTAAGCCTGCTCGACTTTGACGGGGCGGTGTAGATTTGACAGGATATCAGCAAGTCCGAAACCGGTTCACTTTGGGAAACCACCCTCAGTTGATAATACTAACGCAAAATACCTTTGGAAAATTTACGGACCTGGAGGGCAAAATTGATAATAATTTTAGGTGACTCATTTGTCAGTCATCAGGAGGTTGAATTTGTTCAACTGTGTAAGGCAAGAAGTGTCTTATTTGCAAGCCCGGTGCCACCCTTGATAAGGTCATAGGAACCCTTTCGGAGGTTGAGATGTCCAGCCCGGAGTTCTCCTAATGTTATGAAGGCACCAACGATCTGAAGCGGACAACGTCGGAAGATTAGATAGCCAACGTTGAAAGATCTTTGACGTTAAGGCAAAGACGAATCGAGTAGCCACCACATCCAGCCTACCATGAATGAATGAGGATGACGACAGGTATAGTAAACTTACCCATTCGAAACGAGCACACAAAAGAATTCGCCGGTCATGAGCAATATCTTTTATCCACTTGTTTGATGACTTTAGGGTAAGATTCGATCGATTGCTAAAAGACGGCCTACAGTTGAATGGCAGGAAATGCCAGACTAGGCATAGCGATCCCCGTAGGAGCCAAGCAATATTATGCCCAAAGCAAGAGGACCAGCGTGCTGTAAACGGTCCAGCTTTGGCCGCAGAGAACCCTACCTATAGAGAATTTCGTGACTTTTTTGTCCATGTGATCAGCGTGTGCGATCACCACAAAACAGTGGCTAACAGGGCACAAGCAAAGAGATCATCGTCTTGGCGATGTCCGAGTGAGCCCTCGTCACCTCTAGGGTGCCTCAAGGCAAGATGCTTGGTCCGGTCCTCTTCCTTCTCTATGTGAACAACATGGATTCAAAGCTTCTGTGAAGGTAAAGAAATTTGCCGGTGACACAGAGCTGTGTCATTCTGCATGAAGGAAGAGGGTTTGGACTGGTGGTGCAACAAGATCTCGAAAAATTCCTCGATTGGTCTGAGGCGTGAGGGCGAGCTTTAATGTTGAATGATGTACCGCTGGGCACATGGGACGTCCCAATGTCAACTTCAACTACACAATGGCAGGAAGTGATCTTGTTCCCATCGATCATTAATGTTGAATGATGTACCGCTGGGCACATGGGACGTCCCAATGTCAACTTCAACAACACAATGGCAGGAAGTGACCTTGTTCCCATCGATCATTAATGTTGAATGATGTACCGCTGGGCACATGGTGTTAAGATTTTCAGTTCAGGGTTGCGAATAATTGGGTAAATCAGGGTTGAATGAAGATCAATTGGTTTTATAATTTGTCTTTTTCATAAAGAAATGGTAACACGTCAACAGGTTAAATCAATAGGGTACTGAAAATAAACACAAGTTACACAAGTGATTAGCAGCCAAAGATATGTAACACGCGTAAGACGAGCGTGAGATGGAGTGTGTGTGTGTGCCTATAGCGAGGGAGTAGTGTGTGTTACCAGGTCTGCTGCCGCTGCCCAGAGTGTGTGTCCAGTGAGTGAGTGCCTCGTCTGTGAGTCGGCTGCCACCGAGCGCTAAAAAGGGTGGGCCCCTGATCATGAAATTGAAGAAGCTCCTCCAATCGGGAGAAAGGATTGTACATTTGGACCAGCTAAAGAGGCGGACCTTCTAATACCCAGACCCCCATTGGCAGAAATACAATTGAGTCTTT
>SDVV010034336.1:0-11186 GCA_016164225.1 Gammarus roeselii
ACCCACAAGAACTTTGATTCAACTACCGGAAAGCCAGCTGCGTGGAATACTCTGCACACATCGCGTGGAGCGATATGGATGGCATCTCCGAAAACATTCCGGAACACGACCTCGTCGCCCAGCTATACGAAAAGTTTCAAACCGCAGCCAAGGCAAGCATCCCCCAATATGCCCCTTTAACCTTCTTTCCGAAACCATGGTAGTCCCGAGAGGTGCAAGAAGCCAGAGATAAGCGTGAAAGGCTATACAATGCCTACCGACGTGCACGGTTCTCCAGGAACAGAGTAGCGTGGAAAAGGGCATCTGCTGTAGATCGAAAACTTTGAGTTGAGGAGAAACGTGAAAGCTGGGGCTCAGTTAGTCAACACTATTAATCGAAACATCCTCTCTCCCTAGTGTAGGAAAAAAAACGACGTATCCAAGGAAAACCCGAGTGACCTATTAACATTCTTTGAGACGCAGGCAAAACTTTTTCTTCCCACGCGGAAATCACAACTAAACTAGCTCAGGCTTTTAGCCAGATATCGCAATCAACAAGCTACACGGCTGCTTTCTAACGGGAAAAGGACTTGCGAGAAAGTGAGCATCTTTACTTTTCTATAAACGAAGAGGCCTACAACAAACCTTTCTCCCTCCACGAACCATAGTGCGCAATAGACCATACACGTGAAACTTCACCTGGGTCAGGCCGGGAGCACATCAACCTGATCAAGAATCTCCCACATGGCGCCCGTGAGCACTTATTAAAAGTGTTTAACACTCTGTATTCAAACTCATTTTTTTCACGATCAATAACGGGAATCTGCAATTATTCTAATACCTTAACCCGAGAAATTCCACGGCGACCCACGTAACTATCGCCCCATCGCTCTTACCAACGCCCTCTGCAAGACCATGGAAAGAATGATAAACACGCGCCTTGTCAACTACATTGATATGCATGCAGGCCTGAACAGCATCCAGTGTGGCGGGCGCAAGCGCCACTCTACGACGGACCACCTCGTAAGACTGGAATCAGACATTAGAAAGGCATTTGTCCGAGAGGAACATGTGGTTTCCATTTCTTTCGACGTAGGAAAAGCATACGAGACCACCTGGAAATATGGCGCCGCAAAGGGATGAGAGGCCACTTACCACGATACATGCAGAAATTCTTGCAAAATCGCACCTTCAGGGTTAAGGTCGGCGACACCTTGTCACCATCCTTTCCGCGTGACGGAAGATTGCTTTCATCACTATGCGTGGACGACTTACAAATAAGCTACAAGCACCCTAGCCTCTTGACAATTCAACAGGAACTCCAGAAATGTCTGAACCTAGTCGGGAACTGGGCCTTCTTAAACGGATTCCGATTCTCGCCCTCCGAAACGAAAAGCATGCACTGTACTCTCGTGCCCGGCTTACACCTAAAACCAGCCCTAACGCTGAACAACACTTCGCTAGTATACGAGGAATCAATAAAATTCTTCGGTCTTGTGTGGGACCCTAAACGCACGTGGCGACCTCAAATTGCAGCCCTGGAAACCCGCTGCAAATAGGCAACCGGACTTATCCTCTCTGTAAAATCCTTGAAATTCGGAGCCGATATAGACACCGGCATGACGTTATTCCGAACAATAATACACTCGCGCATTTACTATGGAGCAATTGTTTACGGTTCAGCAGCCAAAACCACCCTTGAACCTCTCTATATCGTCGTAAATAACACTCTGCATATCACAACCGGTGCGTTCCGTTCCACACCCATCGAATCCCTGAACGTGCATGCTAACGAGCTTCCTCTTCATCTCCGGAGAAACAAACTCTCTCTACAGTACTATTTCAAAACAAGGAGCTACATCAATACCCCAGCACTCGGTGACGTCACCAACATCCTCGATAAACGCCTCTTTGCGGCTAAGAAGAACTTATGCCCACCTTTTCTCTACGTGTGGACAACTTACTGACCTCGCTGAACATCAGTCGCAGAGCAATCAATCATTCATTCTCCTATCGAATCATTCAAATCAATACACCAACTTTGATAAACAGCCCACCGCTGGTCAATCTAGATTTGCAAACGTACCCCAAAGCAACAACCCTCAACCAACACGTACCGCCGAGAATTCTCGCGACTACTTGATGAACAGTACTCTGAGCACCGCCATCTATACACTGACGGCTCCAAAACATCGGACGGAGTGGGACCTGCCGCCGTAGGCAAAGGGACTTCGCGTTCGGCCACCCTACCCCAAGAGGCCTCTGTATTTTTTGCAGAACTGCATGCACTCGAATTGGCCATCTCCACTTTAAAAAGTGACCATCTCCCCAAATATGTTATATTTTCAGACAGTCTGAGTGTTCTCACCCAGCTGAAAACTCTGCACTTGGATCACCCTGCCGTTAGGAAAATGCAACACGACCTATCCACGATGTCCGAGACGGGCCAAGCGGTCGAGTTCTGCTGAATTCCTGGACACGTGGGAATAAGAGGAAACGAGCGCGCAGTTAAACTATCCAAGGGAGAGTGGGACGCCAGGTTTTCTAATCGGGGAAACCTAGTGTTCATTAACCGTCTATGCACGGGACACACGTGGATAACCCACAATTACCTAATGGACGTAGACATGGGACCGGACGCACCACCATGCCCCTGTTGCCACCAAGTGGCAATCAGTGTGAAACACTTACTTATGACTTATGGATTGTGATGCACTCGCAGCAGCCCGACGAGCCTTCTTGAGCCTCTCGTGCAACCTACAACACCTGCTCACAGAAGCAAAACACCGAAAAAAAATATTACTTTCGGAAAGTACACTGGTCTATTTGAAGTCGTGCGAAACTAACGAGGTTTGAAATCATCTCTGGTCCTGAACTCGCTGTCCTCCCTGCGTATTAATTGTGAACGTCAACTTAACTTCGTGCACGAAGCTGTGCAGAATCAACGGATCATCGTGCCCTACGGATGAGCACTCAGTGACTACACGTTGGAGCTCCGGTGGAAAACAGAAGAAACTACTACTACTACTTTATTCCGACCCTCAGTCCGTATTTGTTCCGTCTCTCAGTCCGTGTTTGTTACGCCCCTCGGTCCTTGTTTGTTCCGTCCCTCAACCCATCCTTGACCGGTACTTCAGTCCGTGTTTAATCCGCCATTTAGTCAGTTTATGTTCCGCTCCTCAGTTCGTGTTTGTTACGCTCTCCGATTTGTGTTTTCCCCGCCTGTAAGTTTGTTTTATTCCGCAGACACAAACGTCCCGCTGGTCAGCGAGGGCCGGTGCTCCCCGATCCGAAGGTGCTGCGAAACTTCTCTCAGGCGCCCAACCGCCTCAACCCACACCAGCAGTTCGACCCCGCTTTCGCCAGGTAAGCCTTTTACGCAACCTGTTTTTCCTGGGTTTCCTCGCTATCATATTTGTCGATCCATTTAATAGCCGATAATATATAGTGTGTGTTGCGAATTGTTGCCTAAATTTTAATTCAAGTATATGAATTTTGACCAATCTTTTTGTTTGCTTCAGATTTTTATCAGAGCACCATCTGTCGGTGGGTCAGAACAGCTTGCGAAGCCGTCCCTCGCCTTCCACCACACAGAGCCCACGTAAACACGCACACTTTAACCACCTCTGGGTTCGAATAGACGCCGATCAGCAAACAGGGTAAGTTTTTGTGGCTGTTTAGCCCCATCTCTTTCTACTGTGCAGGAGCCATAGCTGGCGCACAGCCCGAGAGTAAGGATACCCACCGATATGTGCATTTTTGGTATGTTACGATCGGTGCAGGCCCCTATATTAGGCCTACACCTCTGAGAAAATTGATACCATCTCGCGGGCGCTTCCTTGAATCACCCATTGACATAACATTATGATTGAGCCTGCCGGGTGCTATAACTGGGTACGAAGTCATGATATGCTCGACTGTATCGGGCACGCCCCGACACCGCGGATACAGATCAGAAGGGGCGTTCCCTCGTCGATGTTGTTACGACTGTGTGGCTGTGTGGTGTCCGCATCTTGGTCTCAATAGGTGAACCCTGTCACCAATAGGCAACCTCAACTTCTCCACGTACAACTCCGCTGGGTGACTGTAGGTCGTGTTGGCTCTATTGTCGGTCAGTGCAAGCACTAGGAATTGAGTGTAGAGTTATGCAAAGGGAGCCGAAGTGTGCTCCTGGAATATTATGTATATTTCGGTGGGTTTGATGTGGGTTCAGTAGGTGGTGACAAGAATGGGCCGGCTCAACGATCTTGTTAAAAATTGCTAGGGTGAGAGTATGGGGAAACGGAGGCAGTAAGACCAACTTAGATGGCTCGATCATTGGTCGACGATGTACGAGCACTGAATGTTGTTTTGTGCGAAACAATGATCCTTGAAGTTGATCTACTTGCTGACATTTGAACTATTGGTACTATTTTATAGATTAGCAATCCCATACCATCGCCCAGCTATTTGGGTGAATTTATACATTTTATTCTGGGTCTATGTCACTTTGGATCTCAAAGTTCAAAAGTAAAAATTTACGCAAAGAATTATGCTCGGGATACAAGTTCCCTTTTGTATGCCTGTTCAGGATATTTCAATTGCTTGCAGATACAGACAGTTGGTCGAATTTCTACAGAAAGGGGGTTGGTCTACGGCAAGGCGAACCTAGCCCTTCTCTCATAGTCGCACGCTAACAAACCTAACTCTTTGACTCCGAAGAGTGTGACTAGGATATCACGCCGTAAACACTGCTGGTCAGGAGTGAGGTCCAAGATCTAGGTCTGCAGCAGGGCCCGACGGTGTTGACTGATTCACCCATGCTGCGTCATAGTAACTGGGCCACCGCTTACCCGCGAATATCCCGTTTCTCAACGAGACGCCAAGGGCGAGAAAGCACATCAGGGCAGCGTCAAAGCTCAACCATTCGCATCCATTCTCCAATCAAGCCTATCCATTGCATGCTCTCTTGCTACCTCCACACTCATGTCTCTTCTTCCTAACGCCTGCTTCACGCCATCCATCCACCCAAACATCGGCTTACCTTCAGGCCTACATTTACTCACCTCCGCTTTCATCACCCTTTTCACCTATCTCCCATCATCCATCCTCACCATGTGCCCGAACCATCTCCAAATACATAAATCTTCTCTGTGCTTCAACTTCTTTAATCGTCCCCATTCTAATTCGAACAACGTCGTTCTTGCCATCCTCGATCCTATCTTTCGGCGCCACGCCAGCAATGCCCTTCCAACATTTCATCTCAAAAATATTCATAATTCTTCTCTCTTCTGCTCTAGCTCTAAGTTTCGACTACGTAGAGCACGGTTGGGACAACGACCTCCTCATGCACCCGTCTTTTTGCTTCCAAAAAGACTGGTCCTACAGCTCGTTACACTCTTCAGTGCACCCAACACTTCACACCCTTTCTTCACAGGCGGTACTTGAAATACGGAAATTCCTTCAATAGCTCCCCATTCAGGAGGACACTTATTCTGCTCGTATCGACATTCCTCAGACATCTAATTACTTTACTTTTACCCACGTTACCGCAAAGCTTCCTCCTCTCACAAACTCTACCAAACTCCGACACTAGCCTACGCAACTCCTCATCCAAAGCCTCCACCAGTGCTGAATTATCCGCAAACGGTAACCGACTCGACTGTCAACTCCGCCCATTTTCACCCAATGGTTCTAAACCTCGACCCATTACACAACCGTTGACCTCCCTGACCACTCCATTCATGTAGATATTGAACAGCAAAGGAGACATAACGAAGCCTTGTTTCAGTCCCACTTTCACTGTGAACCAAGCACTAGTTTCGCTCCCCATTCTTGACACATGATTCGCTGCCAACATTCCACTTCTGCTCCACTCTTAATCTACCTTCCACCAGCAGATGTCAGACACTCCTCCACTCTCCCCTCTCAACACCCGCACATCCAACAGCCTTCCCTTGCACTTCACGTTGAGGCTCTGGTGGAAATGAGGCCCAAATCAATCAATCAATCAATTCCCTTGCACTCTCCTCGATATCAGCACAAAATCCATCAGCGCTCTCTCCACCACTGCAGCACGGACTATCCTCACCTATGTGTACTTGTGGATATATCGCTCCTTGAACAAACTGTTTCCGACCACGAACTCCTGCTCCATACACAGACCTATCAGGTTTTCTCTACTGTTATCGTTGAGGCTCTGGTGGAAATGAGGCCCAAATCAAATCAAATTCTCTACTGTTGTACCTGCTTTGGCGGTACATATACTAAAATTGGAACGATACAGAGAAAATTAGCATGGCCCCTGCGCAAGGATGACACGCAAAATCGTGAAGCGTTCCACATTTTTCGGTCGTTAAATTTAATTTATATCTGTCAAATTTTCTCTGTAGCCGTGTCAAATTTACTTGGTACCCATGTCAAATTTACTTTATATTACTTTGTTAGACCTACTCTGTAACTGTGTTTAAACCCACTGTTTCTACGTTGAAATTACTCCGAATCTAAGTTGAACCTACTCTTAATCTACGCTGCACCTACTTCGCCACTCTTCAACCGCCCTACGGGGGAGTCTGCATTAACTTCGCGTTGGGACTCCGGTGGAACATGGAAGCAACTACTACTACTACTTCTCTACTGTCATTTCTACCGGGAACGCCATACCTTCCTATCACATTCTCCACCACTACATCTCCAACTCTCGCATTATGACCACCCTGTACAACTACATTGAAATGACCTCCACAACTCTCAATACATTCACTCAGGTGAGTCCAGAATTGCTCCCATTCCTCTTTACTTCTCTTGCTGCCAGGTACGTAAGCACTCACAAATGCTCATTTTTCTACGCCTAACTTGACTTTTACTCACATCAAACTTGAGGACACCTCCTTCCAGTCGGTAACGCTACTAGATAACCGATCACTCAATATCAAGACCACACCTTCTCGTGCCCAACCTTCCTCCTCACCAGGCTTTCTTCCACTTACCACACCAAACTCACATTCGCCCTTGCCTTTCAATTTCGTCTCACTCAGCGCCAACACATCAAACTTCTCACCAATCTCTCTCATCTTTACCTCATTCGTACTACAGCCAAGCACATTCAGCGACCCTAACAGCCACGCACATTCAGCGACCCTAACTAAGCTAAAAGGAAAAGGGCAAACCAGAGTGTGAGCAGATTCAATTAGACTTGAACAAAATTGTTGATTGGTCAGAAGAGTGGCAAACGAAATTCAAAGTCGACAAGTGTGATGTTCTGCACATTGGTCATCATACCTCTAAGCACCCATTCAATGCCCGGAAAGAAACCGATTCCTGTCATCGAAGAGACAGACCTTGGTGTCATCATTAGTAATGACTTGAAAAACCGCAATCAAAGTAACGATGCTGCTAAAAAGGCAATAAAATGTTAGGCATAATATCCCGCACAATCTCGTATATGAGCAGAAACTGTATTCTCAAGTTATATAATGCTCTTGTGATACCCCACCTTGAGTATTCCGTCCAATTCTGGTATCCATACCTTAGAAAAACGTTATTAAATTAGAGAAGGTTCGACGTAGAGCCTCCAAACTTATCCCTTCGTTGCGCAATAAATCGTACAAAGACAGACTACATGAACTCAACCTTTATTCGCTAGAGAAGCGTCGTGTCGGAGGTGACATGATCGAAGTGTGGAAAATAATGAAGGGTAAGGAAATCGTTGAGCGAGCGAGCGAGCCTCTTCACTCGAGATGCGAAAGGAGTGACCAGGAATAATGTATGCAAATTCGTTGGCGAACGATTTGCACTAGATAGCACGCGCAATTTCTTCACGTATAGAGTTGTCGAGGAATGGAACCGACTTCCAGTGAAAGTTTTCACCAGCGATACAATCGAAACGTTCAAGTCACAGCTCGATTAATTCTACCAAAATCGCCGCTAAATAGCTCCCTGCTAATGCACCCACTAGATTATTCGTGAAAAACTGTATCTGGCATTGACACCCGTACGGGTAAATTAGTTCTCGACATTGGCTCTAACACTGTAAAAAAAGTGCCCGGCATTGATACCTGCTTGTTGCAAAACTGTGCAAAGCAATGACACCGGTCAGCATTGGTTCAACGGAGAATGAAACTGTGACAATCTCATATCAACATCGTGGGTCGGTGGCTTTCTGTTCATGTGCTGATTTGAGTTGTTTCGGGTATCGTTAAATGCTATTTCCTTCTTCAAACTTTCCTTTTTTGATCTATTTAAACCTAAAATACACACATGATGCTCTTTTATACGTTCTACTTGAGAACTAACCTTCTTACCATCACAAGGCTATACAGTTTGGGCCAAAAGACCTGTTGCTGTCTTACACTTGTAATCGTCTAGCGGGACATGCGGTCATAATCGTGCGCAAAACTCGTATTTTCATTTTGTGAAGGTTTTGTATCATTTCTAATAGCTCTTAGTTTATCCTTTAACGGTTGAATGTAAATTGTGGGTAAGGATTAAAATGAAAGAATTTCAATCGGGTTACTTCCAGAAAGACTGATAAAAAAAGAAACCAAGCAATGGTGGTCAAAGTGTACCACAAGTAAGTGTGCTCACGAGGGAATCGTAGGTTGCCCACAAGGAAAAGGACCTGACATTATACATGATTGAGCACTAAACAATGGTTAATAATGAACTTAACTGATATATGCGGAAAAATTGCTGCTTACGCAAATATTAACTTATTGAAGGTTTGGTTGGTGTGCATGTGGCGTCAAGCTCGTTGGTTGACTCAACGATGACATCGCTACGATCTTCTCATGGTGCGGTACATGCAGTACCTCCTACATGCTAATTTAATCACAAACGCTGAGCACCTCTAATGATATAACCTTCGGTGGAGCCGCTAAACGAGAGGGTGGCTGCTTGAGCGCAGGACACCCGTTGGCTCCGATCGACCGTTGGATGTGTTGCCAATGCGGCGTTTATGGTTTCATTCCTATTCCCTCTCAATACTCTTGGAATAGTCATTCGCCCAGTTTCCACATTTATGCACATTCTCTCCCTTACTTCATTAGTACATCACCTCGCCCAATTACAAATATATCTATGGGTAATACATTTGATCATCTTATCGGTTTTGAGTGTCATTTCGTTATTGGATCCTCCGGCCTTGAGAAATGGTCTCCTCCTCTTGAGAATGGGAGATAGAGTTACGGGTAGGGTTGATTTTTACCGGGTTGGCTGCCTCTCTGCAAACATGGTTGAACACTTCGTTCTGTATTCTCCTGTTGCATATCTCTCCAAACACAAACTAGACCTCTTAATCCAATCGGATCTAGTCTTCCAAACACAGATTAGGTGATGTATTTTACATTGCAAGCCTGCACAACATGACTTGGACTGTATGGATGTAATGCATGCGTAAAGCATCTTGACTGAAAAGAGTGGTTGGCTCTGTGGATGGGCTGGATGCGTGAAGCATTGCGACACTGGTGGGTGTGGCATGGATGGATATACGATGCAGCGGAACTATTTATGGATATTTTCTTTACAATATGTTCTTTTAGCTTTCATCGAGAAAATCTTGATATAAACAACACATGAAACTAGGTATTCAAAAGAATTAAAATTTACTAGGTGCATAAAATGATTTGAAATAGGAGGGAGAAGGACACGTTATCTCTTCGTTCAACAGTAGACCTTACAAATTTTTATTGTTGATTTGGTGTAGTTAATAAGACATGATGCATGATGCATCGAACACCGGCAAGTAAATCTGAGAAGCTGCCTGTCAGTTGAGTTCCGTTACTGAAAATACCTGTCCAACTTGTAATTGTGTTCGTGCATTATTAATGTCCAAACATGAGTTAGGTTGGTGTGCTTTGTTCTTGGTGTACATGTGAGTGAGATTCCTAAAGTGAGTTTAAATTGTTTGCATGACATCTCCATTCGCGATATTTTTTAGTTTTCGACGTGTAAGGACTTTGACTCTTGCTCCACTAACTCTATTTTAAAAATCAAAACATGGCTCTGAAACTCATCACCCTCCTCCAGGCCCGATGAAGGAGCGCCCCTTCCCGACGCAAGGGACGCACAGGCTGTGGAGGAGAGCCTGCGAGTGTGGTACGGGCTGACGGCGTCAGGAGGCGCCGCTGCGGGAGGGGCGCCGCCCTGGGGCGTCCACTGCCCCGCCTTGCTGTTGTTGTTGCTGGTGCTGCTCCTGAACCGACGAGGATTATTACACTCCTTTCCGCATCAGGCTGATTCCTTACTTACTTTATTCTAACGGTTTTAATAAATACACCAATAGCAAATTTTTACTGTATGTAGATGACTCACGAAGTTTTATTTACGTTATTATTATTATTATTGTTGTTGTTGTTTTTAGTCTAGTATATAGGTTTGTCCAGAGATTGTTTTTCGTCCAATACTGTCATAAGTGTTCATACAGAGATCGTCCATTATGTCAGAAGAGTGTTTGTTCAGAGGTCTGCCCAATACTGTCGAAAGTGTGTGTCCAGCAGTCGTGTTCCGTCTAGCCTCTTCTCAGCCATCATCGTATCGTCAGCAGCGGACGTCCGTCACTCGACCATCGCGGTATTTGAGCTGTCAATTTTTTCGCTTGTATAGCTGGGGACAGCGTAGCTGCCTCTTGATAGCTTTTGTTTTTACCCACTGCGTTAGTGGGCTGGCCTTTGACCACGCAGGAGTCCGGCCGGAATATTTCACTCGGGGTCAGGTAGGTTCGAACCTACACCCTTCAGCTTCCAATGGAAGTCTATTGTGAAGAGAGGTCGTCTCTCTGCCACCGAATCGGTTGCAAGGTTTGTTACCCGACCTAGGTGTAATAAAATCAAAGGTAAGCATGTTTGTCTCATGTTCGCACGTAGGAATCATGGCATGTTATAGATGACTTTCAAAACTACGATGCATTCAGTATAACGTCACAATATTCTAAATAGTCCTTGAACATAAATGATTATTTGCAGTTAATAGCAAAGGCGACTTTCAAACGGTCAGTAAATACGGAACCAGGATTACAATCAATTGTTTCTTATCGCAACGATCATTAGGGCTGAGTTGGAAACTTGGCTAATCTAATGTAATTTATTATGTCTTGTATCCTCATGGCGATTGTACAAGGTGACTGTTTAGGAGTCTATTTTTTTACTTTCTGTTAGCGTGTAGTAAAGTGCCATCTACCACCTTCCTACGTGAGGAAGACTTATCCTGTTATCTCAAAATAGTTGATTTGA
>SDVV010034337.1:0-11186 GCA_016164225.1 Gammarus roeselii
ATACATATACATTCATAAGTTTTCCTAACTAAAAAGACACATGTCTGATGAATCGCAAACGTATGTCAGAGCAGGCACCAGCTGCCCGCAAAGACATAAAAACTCCTGGCGGGCAGCTGGCAGATAATTCCATTCCATCTTTCCGTTATATCTCCCATTTTTCATGAGCGTTTTCCATTTTGGATAATACTTCCTTCTGCTGAGCGTTTTTCTTATTTTCGACTCATGTTGTAAACACACCAGCAACATATTTTCATCAAAATAATTCTCGTATAGCTGCCTCCACGATGTCTATCTGGTCAATGAGTCGTTTCCAATCCATATTAGACATCGGTTGATGTATACTGTATTTGCCCAATTTATTTTTGCTCTCAAGAGGATCAAAATCATTTCCAGAAAGTTCTGGGCTCCGCGAAAAAGAAATTGGATTTATCGTGCTTCATCTCAGTATGACAGTCCCGAGACTTTTTCTATCACATTATGATATAATAGCGTAGTTCCATCTATCTCGATATTTTTCCGATAATCAAACTTATTCACAAAGACTTGATCCAAATGTTTTTAGTTCAAGTCGGTTTTTCAATAATTTGTGTGAGAAAATATTTATCTGCTCATACAAATAGTTTTTTAGCTTGATTTGTCACAGCTTTGGTATCCCAAGTGCCGTCAGTGTAATTCCCATCTACACTGATGGGAATTTCATATTCCTGGCTCGAACCATCTTAAAACATTGGATAATACCCGATGGAATAAAAGTGATTGAATACGATTCGGTTTTTATTTAACAGATATCTAGGTTTGCACGACGATCGTAAGTTACGGAAGGAAATTTCTTGTCGAGTGCAGGATAGGACATTTTTTTTTGACGCATTAAAAATTTTGAAGGAAATGCGAGGAATTCCTCCCATGCAAGAGGGCTAAGAAAAAAATCAGTTCGGCGATACCTTAGTTTGTCAAAGACAGGTTCTGCAGTTTGCAGGTAATTGTTTTGCCTCTCTACTAACTGTACGGCCTAAGATACACACACATGCACGCATGGATCTCAGAGACGCTTACATAGATCAGAGTTGATATTTAAGGAACGCAGAAACTTCGGATGCATAAGGTGTTTATGGAATTATTTGACTGGATCGTGTTTGAAGTTAGAAGGTTCAGTAATTTATATATGCGAGTGAGTTTTAGGTTCCTTGACAGTTTTAATTTGTACACCTTGTAATGATTTTTTTTTCAGCGGGGTACTTCTTAATTCTAGATATGTTTGATGTTTTTTTTTGGTAGAGACGTCCTCCCATGAACACAATAAAACACAAAAACCAACGAAATTTGACAAATAATTTATCGACTTGAAAACCTTTTTTGAACTTGGAATCTTCCGAAAGTGAACCGATAAACATATTTAACATTATTTGACATATATTTGACAGAAACCTAGGTTTGTCAGACATATTTTCAAGTTTTTCAAACAAGTGGTTGAGGTCTCTAACTACTGAACCTCCTTAGAGACACATGTACGGGTCAGGATTACACGTGAAATGCAAGGGTCAGATGAATATATATAATAATACTAATCATGCTAATAATAATAGTAATAATAATAATGATAATAAAAATAATACAAGTAATAATAATAATAATCAAAAAATAATAATAATGATAAGAATAATAAGAATGCCATTGAAACACTCAATGGCACAAAAATTATTACAGAGAACAAGTTTGACAGATCATTCCTACCAATACATTCAAATAGCGCACCAATAAAAAATTCATGGGGACAAGACTGAGTAAGGATGAATTACGCGACATAGATCCGCAGATTGAGTTAATGACAAACGCGTGTGAGCGACACATCCAAAGAGACACATTCATAGATCGGAAAGATAAATGGAATGAAGACACGTTTGCAACTTTTAAACGATGCATAAGGGCTTACAGAGTAATTTGACGGGGTAGTGATCTAAGCAGGACGATCTTGGTGTTAGTGTTGGTGGATATCACATTTCAGTTGCATACGTGACTCTTACCGTGAAATTTTCCTGGGTACTGCTGCTTCACATAATAGGACGTTAGTGTGTACGTCTGCTTCTTTGTTTGTTTGCAAGACAGTGCGTGCGTCTATCAACTGCGCCAAAGCAATTGGAACGATTGCGATATAATTTGGTAAGTGTGGTGAGGGTACCCTCGGCCAAAATAAGATAATATTTACCTGGCCAAACCTTTCGCAGCAGTCAAATTATTTGGTATTTTATTTTTTGACTCATGCACATGGGAGTGGATAACCACACAGAATAGTTCATTTGACGAACGTGGATGGACTTGGTTTGACTCTAATTGATGCCGCGGGGCTAACTTTAACGATGCTCTTGGTTACTGTTCAAAACCATTGTTTGGTTAAATAAATACTAGGAGATGTGTGTGTATATGCCTATGTCGAACCTGACACCGGGAACTTATCATGATGCTGATAGATAATTTTTGCTTTAGAAAAATAACTGCCGTATCATGAATGCAGTAGTTTAATGCAGGAGGGCCGGTTATCAGCTATTACATTTAATTTTAGTTGCGAGGGCAATAAACAACACCAATATGCTTTAGGCTTTGGGAAAAAAATCATAGTACTCGAAGCGCCCGGAGGGAGAGGAACTGCGCAGTACCTTCTAATTTGATTACAAGTAGATGCCTATTTAATACAAAATGGAGCTCGAATGTGTATGAATACAATTCAGGGTTTATTGAAGGTCATTTTTGTTTTAATTATTTAGTACGTATTTTACCATGAAAATTGAATTTTCTCTGTAATTCTGCTTATACGAATGAACATTTCTGAATAAAGAAGGGATACTTCTTCAGTTGAGTGCGCAACCATTGATAACACTGGCACCCTCTACGTGTCAATTCAATATCTGTGAAGGAACGATTTCGGAAAGCGTCAAATTCCAGGAAAATATATTCACCTGGCGTTTGTGGTTATTTCCACGGTCAAAAAATGCACTATGAGCCACCTGACTAACGACTACCAAAGAGAGGGAGTATTCACTTGTGATAATAAATTAAACAGGGGAGCGCCACATCTTCTGAATACTGAGACCTGTGACCAAAATGCTTGATATCAAAAAACTTAGCTCTATCGTGGTTACGGAGAAGTACTGGAAAATTATTGAATTCCTTCAATAGGACTTCATTGTGTGGAGCAACCAAGTGAAAGGATGTAACATTGAATTTCTGAGACAACAAAAATAATACACGAAGCATTATTATGTTGGCGCATAAGTAAAATATTGTGTTCATCAGAAAAGATGATTCTGCAAACTGGTGTAGTATATTGTCTGTCTTAGAATGAAAAAGAAATCCATCGTCACTGTGAGGACGTTCAAGATGATGTCACCCGGTCTGGACCATCTGTTACTGGGGTGTAACGGCCCGACACGGGCCTTTGCTAAGACATTACGCATGCTCAATCCTCGCAGAAACTTATCATTACACCATCATCATCATTCCCCCATAGTGTGTACCCGTATATAATATTGTTATATAAGTAGTCTGGCTTTTGTTGCTTGGTTTCCCACGAAGGGAGTAAATCGCACTTCGCAAGTAGACTCAAAAGGACGAAGAGCTGTCCTGTTGTGCTAGGTCAATGTAACAATAGCCGAATGAATCTGTCACATCAATTAGAATCATGCATACAAAGACTGAACTTGGCAGAAACTGAACTTGTCTCAGTGCTCACACCTTGCCCCGGAACAGTGTCATGGGAGAGCAACTGGATGAGTCTAGTAATCCGGTGCGCATCACGTGATTGCCATGCTTGCGTTGGGTACAAATATAAGGCTAGGGACAGAACTAAAACGAGGTCCTCCCTTCAAGATGTGAACTCTGAACTGCTACTCCACCGCCGTGCCGACCGTCGCTCACCGAACCATTAATATTAATCCCGCCGTTCACCGTCGTCATCACCCCAAGGAGTATTAATGTGCACAGAGTTTGCATGATAGGGATTATCGTTCTTCATATTCATGTTCGTCAGAATAATAGTGTGGCCATTATTTGGTCAGAATATCATGTAAGATCGTTATTGATACATAGTAGCGACTCTCGGTTTGAAAGTGAAACAGTGGCGACTCCAGGTTTGGAATCGAAACAATAGTAACTCAGGGCATCGACTACACTGCACTTGGATAGACCACAAAAGATTCTGTTGCGTTTGCAGAGCTCATCTACGGAGACTATTCGAGTCCCGTTCAACGTTGACCTCGTCAACGTTGCAACTACACGCTCGCACCACCGTACGTTAAACGGCACCTACCGGTGCCATCAGCAGACCATGGGATTGTCGAGTGCAAAGATAAGGTTCTGGCAAGCATCATCGTCGGCGAATGGTTGGACTAGTCAACTCAAGCGTCGGGGGGCGACGCTTCAGACTCCAAGATTATGCGCATAGAACACCTCGGTGAATAAACAATACCCTGAAATGTTACTATCCATAGAATGTGTACGCAGAGAGTAACTGTGTTGTAATAGTATCTGTTGTTAATTGGGTTATCGGTGCTATCCAATCATTGGAAGAATGCATTACACCTGCATTTGCTACACAATAGGCGTGTTGTCAACTCGAGGTGTTATAATACTAGTTTCACTGATAGATAGAGTTTTGTAACCTGCAAGTCAGTGTCCAGTGACACTAATTTTGGAGAGCCACGTAGGACTGAGGTTTCACGAGCCTGTGTCACGTGACTCATTGAGGTGTAACCCGGATGGGCCGGTTTGAGTTTTACGCTGGTTTGTTATTCTAAGCTGTCTTTCACCTGTATCAATGTAAGCCCCGTCAGAGCGGTGTCGCCTAGGCCCATACCCGTGTAATTGCTGAAGCCCTCCCCCCCATCTCCGCTTCAGCCAGTGTTTTCCCGTGTTATGAAGTAGATAATTGTTTAGAGGTACACCGTGCCTTATTTCATGTAGATATCCCCTTCAATTTGATATTTTGAGACTGCAGGATACTTCAGCAATGATTGAGAAGGGTACTGATTGTTTGAGTCTTCTCCCAAGGACTGCCAGGAGGTGGAGGTGAAGGCAGCTGTCACACTCGTCTTGAATACTCACAGCTTAGACGCAAAAATACACGTAGAATAAACATATAGACATGAGACTGATCTGAGTGTTACTTTGGATGTGTGAGTTTCGCAAGTGCCCGATCACGTTCAATAGACCCGAGCGCGGCTTAAGGGTACCGAATTGCTAGGATAGTTGTGGAACAACAAAATATAACATGTGAAGGAACGTTCCCAAGCTACTGGTGAGGGTATCAAAGCTTACACCATAGGAAATGATGCTGCATCTTGAAGTGAATTATAGCGGAGGAACAGACAGAAACTTGCTAATGATTTTATACTAACAGGGCTTGAAATTTACTACGCGGTATTGAGGATTAATTTTAAAGAAGGGGTTGTAGCAAACGCTTGAGAACAATGTTTATAATTAGTATTTTGCATCGTGCCCTAACGGGGGGTGAATAAATGTATCCTACTCGTGATAGTAGTATATCTGTCAGCGAGAACGGAATTCTAGAGTCACTTTCAGGCGAGGCGGGGGGTATGGTGCAACTCATGCAACCTTGACTCAAGCGGTCGTACGGGGATTCACGCAAAAACGGGGAGCGGGGGGCGTAGGGTAAGACGGGGGTCAGTAAGCGGAAAGTTTATACATGTTAACCCTACCGAAGGCATGTAGTGAGAATCCTCAGTACAAATTCTTAGAACTAAAAAAATTACAATTTTTCATCTATGCACGAACTTAACCGTCAAGTTATGCTTCAAGAAGACCATTTCCTACTCTCTGAGAGGAAAAAAAATTAACTTTTATTGATAACAAGTGGAATAAACAAATAAAATAGTAAATATCGTATAGATGCTGTTGCGAGAGGCTTCTCGCTTAGCCCAGCGTAGCAACGAAACGAGAGCAGGCAGCGCTCTGCGTGATCTAGGATCGACCGGCAGTCACCGTTCAGCAGTAGTAATGTAAGGTTATGCGCAGCCTCCGCTCTCTTGATTGCAAGGTGCGGCACTGACTCCGCTCTCTTTTGTAATCTGCGTGCTGTTGCCGTTATAGCTAGAAAATCGTTATAAATTGAGAAGATTCTATTCAAAGTGCTTGACGATGATGATCTGTAAACAGGAAATAACAATGATGTGATGTTAAGATAGAATGACGAAAATCTAGAGGCTAATAACATCGGGTATCAGTGATGAACCCAGAGATGATGTAGTGAATCCGGACATTCTGCACAAAACTCTGACATAGAACAGGAGAGTTCCATAGCATTGATTTCGCTCGATGAGCTAAACATCAATGCTGTTGAAGATCCAGCTACCGAAGTAAACCATACTGTAGTGATGAATAAAAAGTCCAAGAATGAGAAAGGAAAAACAATAGACGAAGAATTAGACACAAAAAACAATACACAATTCGACCAACAGATAGAAAAGAGCTGCTGAGAAAATCATCACGAGCAAGCCACTGGTGAAGGTGGGTGCCCGTGATGTTGTGACGCCCTATGAAACGTGGAATTTTATCTCCTTTGATGAGATGTTGTACAAAATTATTCAAGGAACAAATATGAAGATTGCTGATACCATTACTATTGTCCAGCCGCAACCTGAAAACCTGTTGCTTCCCCATGAGACAATAGTGGAATTGACAGAGATGAGAGCATTCATTGGTCTGTAGTACCTTCGTGGTCTACAAGGGTCGAATCATCAAAGCCTTCAGCTGCTATTCTCTGATGAAATGGGCCCTCCTGCCTTTAGAGCTTGCACATCATCTAAGCGATTTTAATTCATCCATTCACATATTTCCTTCGACGATCTAACTACTAGAACTGAGCGATGAAAGTATGGCAGGTTTGCTGCAATAAGAGAATTATTTAACGACAATTGCAGTTCTGCTCTAAATCCTCGAGATTTTTTTATCTCTCGATGAGACTTGAACAATATTTTCGCAACAGCTCTCCTTTGGTAGAATAAAGCAAACCATGTTTTTTTTATACTGCACGAAATAAAATCCACCTGAGAAACCTTGCAATCAACAATAAATTTGTTATTTTTTAATCTCAGCGGCATAGTTACAACTATCAAAAGTCATTGATTTGCTCGAAATCTCTACAAATAGATTATTTGCAACTGAACTTCCTGATCAGTGAAATCAATTTTGTTTTATTGAACAACATAATGGATAGAGCTAGGATATTTAGCAAAATGTTTCAATGAACAATGAATGACCATTCAGACTAATCCAGTTACCCGTGAACGGTCATTCAGACAACCGTTTTCTCTTGTCAGGTCCCTCTCGCGGCACAGGAAGAGAGCAGCACAACTCGCTCTCTCCTGACGGGGCTACCAGAGGCAGCGCGAGCATTTCAACAGTAAATTGTTCCTTGTAATGCTTCAATATTTTATTTATGCGTGTCCTTGAGATTTTAATTCATGTTGAATATGATTTTAAATAGATTGTGTGCATATAAGGCAAGAAATAATAGTGGCACTTATAAAATCAACGAAGTTATGACATTGATTGCAATGAGTAGTGCAACATTGCACTACATGCCTGGCTAGCGTGACGCTCGAACATGCCTTTAGTAGGGTTAACAGGTTATATAATTACATTAGGGTATTAGCATTTCAATGCTTGGGGGATATTGCAACTTCGCTGCTTACATATTGCATTTTCAATGTTGTGTCCTCTGAATGTTGTTTTTGGGTATTGATAAACATACATTTATAAGATATTTTCATTGATAATAACTTATGTGTAGTCTTATACATTAAAAAACCTCATTTTCCGGACACCTTGCGCTTTACTTACTTCTGCAGTAACCCCTTCATTCGTATTCTTCTGTGAGCTAACCGATGAAGGAAAATAGATACAATATTTACATGATGACTGAACCATTCCTAGAGAAGAATCACTTAAGAGTATAGTTGACTCATTTGATGCTTGATTGGTGTGCTCGTAGCGGTGGGGGTTGAAATATTTTTGTATGTTTTATTCATTTATCACTATATATTCTTTTATAGGATTAGTGTGGTAGGCATGTCTTATAACTCAATTTGCAGCCTTAGTGTGCGAACGGCCCTTCTTGTACCAGCCTGAAAGTAGGATTGCAGGCAAGGTTCTGTGTTTCCCATCTATTTATTTCATATGTATATATTAGCTTTAGAAATAGTAAGGATTATTTTCAGGTTGTTTGCGGGTTAATGTATATATATTTCTTAGGATGCTGTATCTTCGTTACGAGAATCTATCTACCCATATTGCATTATCCAGATTATAACCCGATATATCAGTGTTCCATTGACGCGGTGTTCCAATAGCGAAAATACCTGAACGATATGGATTTACTGTAAGTTAAAATATTATGTTATGTATACCTAGTAATGATCGGTTGATATATGTTAAATTTATAGTTGTTTCTGGAATTTCGATCAGTTAACTCATACAGTTTTAGGCATTTTACGGTATTCCAGGTTTGCATCTTCCACATTATTTCAGGCATAATTGGTACGTTATTGCATCATTTTGGTATTTTTATATGTATATATGACATTCTGTTACGATTAAGCCGTAGTTACTTTAGTTGAAGAGGTGTTAACTTATCCCTGTTTTGGACTGAAGTTGAGGCTAATTTCATTAGATTTTGTATGTACTGTACCGTATTTACTATAGGATTCAGTTGTGTCGCTCGTATGTCTTGGTATCTTATTCACATTTCTTGTTTATTTGGTTAAATGCTTGTTCATTCTCGTTCATCACGTTTTTAATTTATGTTTTGGGTATGGTAGAGAATTAATCTTCTTCCTTTGTTATAACTCGTGAATTTTTGTATAAGTCGTTCAGTTTTGTATGTCCTCTGTTAAATTTCCATCTCCAATGCTATCTGGTGGTTATTTATACAATTTAGGATATATTACGTGTGTATCTGCAATATAGAACAGTATTTCAGTATAATTTAGACGATTTGTTACAAACTTAGTCTTGCTATCAGGTTATTGTATGTTTATTGTAGGTACATTCTTCAATATTTATAAGGAGTTAGAGAGACCCCTAGGCAAAAACCTAGTTATCTTTATGCCTGTTTATATAGGTAAACCGATTTACTAGGATGAATATCCTGGTGTATTACACTTTTTAATATGTGTAAGAGCAGAGTTGAGCATCTTATTTAGCTATTTTATATATGTTGTTGTTGTAGGTTTCGTTTCCGCAACAATGTTTAAGAGGTGTAAGTCCGTACTGCATCTTTGTGGAATTTTCGTATTAGAACCCTAGCATGTGTATAATGTAACGTTTAGAAGACGATTTACTGGATGGAGGGGTCCTAGTTTAGAGGTAGTTACTCTTTTGGGTTGTCATTTTGGAGTTCATCCATGTTCAACGTGAATTATGTATGGCCTTGTCGATGTCGATCTAAAGTTCAATGTGTTTGTTTGTGAGGCTTCTCAACAAGCAGCTCATCGTTGTTGTGGTGTACTTAGATTGTTAGTGAACAGAAGCCTAGCTTTTTATGGCCACACACTCGCTGAGACTCATTCTAGACCACTGTACCTGTGGCTAGATTCTTGGTTACATCCAGGATGTGACTTTGTTCGATTTTGTTCAGAGACGATGGCTTAAACAAATGCGAGGTACGTCTGAAGTATTGTACGTGACAGGGTGTTACCTCTAAATTTGTAATATATTAGTAGTAGATTGCTGAGAAGTAACCTAGTAAAGCATTGTGGAGTTCATTTTTATGACACAGTGGGCTCGAATTTTTTGTTCTGCTATAGGCATAGCATCAGTTAGATCTAGGAATTTATTATAGATTTTAATGGTATCGTAGTAAAAATAATATTATTCTCATGAACTCGGTGTTAAATGCCAGATATTTTGTGTATGACTGTTATGTTAGTATATGATCTTAGTCATGAACCAGATCACGTGGGATACTGGAATAGGATTTGTCATCTGAGTGTGGTAGGATTCACCGTATATAATAGTTAATCATTGTTGCTTAGGGTAGAGTAGATAATCTTATTTAGCTATTGTATAGTTGTTGTTATACATTTTGATTAGTTATCATAGGAATATATCTGTATTAGGTATAAATTCGATGAATTTTTCAAGGAATGTTGGGTATAAAATACGCTTAATTGGATGTAATGTTTCAAAAATTAGTAGGTTTTACCTCTCGACACTGCATTTTAGTCCGATTTACTTTCATCTTGGAGAACTAATCTACCGGATTTGTGTTGTGTGTTAGTGTTGAAATTCTTCAATAATTGAATGTACATCTCAATTACGTTATAAGATCGCAGGTCTTTACATGATGATTATTCCTGCATGTCGTTCTTTTATAAATGTTTGTAAGACGTTTGCAGTTTAGACACTTAGAAGTTATTGATCAATTCAGGCTTTGTAATGAGACTGCGTTCTAATTCAGAATACACGTCTTATTCGAGCATTCACCAGATCCACTGTAGCAATTTTTCACTATAGGTCTGTATTGTAGACGGCACTAAACCTAACCCATCCTAATCTAATATTACCAAGAATTGTAAATATTTTCCCCGTTTTAATACTTATGTTAGGTATTTTCTTCATTGATTTAACCTTCATCCTTATCAAATCTATTCACTTGACTCTGTAGTTTTACCAATCTTTAGCAGATGGTGTGCCTACATATATAAATATATATTTCTTTTTCACTTCGCTCGTTACAAGTCCAGTACTATCGACCAGTTTCGAGTAATGTTAGGTCATCGCTCGTTCATGTAATCTTACCTCATACGTCAGTGAGTGTTACGAGTGTTAAAGCGTAAGCAAGATTTATGTACGGTTTTACTGTTAGAATAGGATTTTTTTTGTAGAGTTGGATGTGTTGCTCATAACATTTTCGTCTTCTATATCAAATATTGAATAAATCCACTCTAACCATTTTTCATACAGATCTGCGTTGTAAGGTCCGCAATCCACAAGATCTAGGATATAAACCATGTCTAAGGTACATAATTAGCGAAATTTATATCAATGTACGACAACATAGATCAAACATCGATAAATGCAAAAAGAGTTACCATACACTGCCAAATACATTAATACTTAGGCAACCTAACCTAACAGTCATCCTAACCAATATTTATGTATTTTTTATTCAA
>SDVV010034338.1:916-11186 GCA_016164225.1 Gammarus roeselii
CCTATTGCAACATATTTGACGCTACAATATTTGTTGCATAGGATCCAATACTTCAACTACTAAATGACGAGCTCCCGAGAACAAGCCCTATCCATCAAAATTTTTTCCTGTATTGAAAATTGCGGTAAATTGGTATGTAATGCAAATTTTCGAATAAATCCTAACAGACGCGTGCACATGGAAACGGAATAAAAAAATTAACGAACAGATTAGAAATAGTTGCTTGATGAATTGGTTATTCTTATTTCCAAACAAGTTCAATGTGATATTTTTTTCACACTTAGCATTCGAAAACATTTTCTATCAGAATTCTAACAGAAAGCTTAGTCTCAAAACACATGACGCTGATCGACGACAACACACCTGATGCTAGTTCCTCACTGAAATAAATAGTATACCTGCCCTGAAAACTGATCACTACTGTTAGAAACGAAAGTTCAACATATGGTGAAGATTGTTAATGGCAGGTTGGAGAAATTTTGATGAAGGCTAAGGGTAATGGGCGTAGGCTCAAAGGACGACCGAAGCGTGGAGGATGAATGACTTGGAGCAGGATTATTAGAGAAGAGACAGAAGACAGGAGCGAGTGAAGAATGAATGTGCATCTATGAGTGTAGACCCGGTTTGCCCGTGCATTCCCGCCCATGGTGTCTCGTTGAGAAATGAGACAGACAGGGGGGGGGGACGCAACCGTGGTAAATAGGACGCAGCATTGATAAACCATTCAAAGCTGCTTGGCCCTTCTGCTAATATTGATCTCGAGCCTCGCTTCTGACCTGAAGTGTGTATTGCGTAATCCCGGCCGGTTTCTGTATCGATGAAGAGTATGTTAGAATATGTGTGTGAACACATGAGCGGAGTTTGAGGAGCGTCATGCCATCGACTACCCCTACCCCCTCTGGGTCCGCATCTGTAGCCGAAAGCCAACCAACGGGAGAAAGCAACTCCGGTAAAAGTACTTTAACCTTGTTACCTGAACGTTTTCAGTATTTTCATTTCTTGTAACCACTAATATTGTATCTGTGTCCTGACTTTTTCCCTTCCATCTCATTTGCTGCTACGCTGAGCAGGTTCCCAGTGAAAAAAAAACTCGCAGGTATTACGGCAGAGTAATAAAGAGCCAATCATTCTGGAAATATGAAAATTATTTTATATGTTAGGAAGTGGGAAGCTTGTTGCCTAGGAAATAAGATGCTCATGGAATAACTCTGCATACAATTATATCAAACAACAAATATTCCTGAACAGAAATTTGGTTAGTTGAATTAGGGGTAGGAACATTGGCTGAGATTTCAACACCACGTTAAGTAACATCATTGAATAAACTATTTGTTAATAAATCGTAATACGTTTAAATAACTTCATCAATAGAACACTCATCTTTTTTTCATGAAGTAATATGTTGATAGTCATCTTAGTATAGTATAGGATTTAACAAATATAGAAAGCATCATCCAGTGTGCAGAGCAATCGACCCACTGTTAATGTCGAGCCCGAATGGGATTTATTAGCTCTCATATTCCCTTATCAATAATGGGCTAGATAAGTATTTAGAGAATCGAAATGTGTATATTATTTCATTTATTTGTAATTCCGCATTCCAATTTATTGTTCTTCTTGACCTGAAGGTCTTATTATATTCAAACTTATACTGGCTGCTTTCTAAATTTAGGTTTTAACAAACCGTGCATCGAAATAACAATGACATAAATCGGCCTACGTTAACTGTGCAAGGTAGTGGGATAGTCTTTACTATTGAGTAGAACGTGTCAAGCACAACTGTTCATTTGGTTTCACCTGGAAGTTGTTGGCGCTAAATAAATGATCTCTATCTGAAATAGGTAAATTTACTGACTACTCTTTTTTGACCAGCTCCAAATAAGTCAACTATGTTTCTGCTCAATTTAGTTATTGTCCAGCTGATTCAAGTCGACGTTAAGAAAAGTATTTGATTACAAAAAATTTCCGATCATATTACTACGGGTGGTGAAAAAAAACGTTCGCATGAATACAATATAATTGTTACACAGAACAAATATTTGGGGTGAGCACATAGTCGTGGATGAGGGAAGAAATCCCCTTTCTCCCCAGACACCAGCCTCGGCGAATCCAGTTGGGAGCCAAACTAATTATATAATATGGAACTTTTTGGGAAAGTAGGTAACAATCCATGGCAAAGCTAGGACATTTCTTGGAACAAATAGGTGAAAGAAAGTTGAACTCGGCGGCTTGTTGCGGGAAATGGATTGGATTAGATGCTGAATCAACAATCCGTTCATGGTGGCTGTGATTTTTATTTCGGAGGTTTCTAATAATTAACAACTGTGTATGGCAGTCGTGACGAGGACTGATATATGAAGGGTTGAGACTACGACAGAGGGGGACGGCGTGGTTAAAGGTGTCTGCTTCGGGGAGAGTTCTGAGATAGATTGCTTACTTGCAGATAAAGAATGAATGATTTCCGGTATGAATTGGCGGACAGAGGTATGAAATGATGAACAGAGATACGTGTAACGGATATATGGTACGCCACTGCAGTGAAGGCGTAAGTGATGTTGAAGAGCATTGTAGATGATACAAAGATTTCAGAAGGATTGCGCATGTGTTAGTGTGGGCACTGCCATGGAACGATTGCTTGAGCATTTGACCGCACAATCGCGAGACGGGCTTAGTGCTGTCCTCCGGTTACAAAGTGATGCGGGTAACATTGTTGTTACTGCAGATCCTCGTCGTCGAAAGGACCATTTTCTTTCCTTCTTGACCATTAGCGAAAACAGGGCATAAAATACGCAGTTGTGTCTGTCTTGTGTATCAGCATGCTAGGGTTCAGAAATAAGATGCCCTGATATCGGTCACTCCCCAACAAATTAAACGCATATGTTTGCAGTATAAATACTTATAAGTAGGGCCTGGTATGTTGAGTTATTTCAATCTTCGTAGAGAAAAAATTTGGAGGAACGATGCGACAGAGTTAAACGGTGATCAAACTGTTGATGTTGCCCTTGAAAAAAATCAGATTTTGTTCCATTCTCAGCCCGAAAGTTGGCAAACAGCTGACTTTGTTTACGGCCCTCGGTTTAAAAAACAGAATACAATATCATACTTGTTTGAGAAGTTTCATGGCGACGCTTGTTATGTTGTTTACAGCCGACAAATGGGCTCTGCTTGAATGTAAATATGGACGCTTTTTGACGAAATTTGAAAATTGTCATTCATGTGCGGCCAATAAATGCAGGCGTCATCATGACATCAATTATTACAAGTGCATTTGGGAGACACTTTTCCATGATTGTATCGAATTCTTCCTGAGGAACATCCGTAATGACTTCAAAGCAAAACCGTAAGCAGCATGATCCAGATGATGATACAATTTGAAACTTGTGAGACGACATCATGTGAAAAATTAATATTTCATCGACAATTCTGGAACTTGAGGAAGTTGAAATATGTCCTTATTGTAAGGATACAATTTATTCAATTCATATTGCGGAGTTGAGCGTGGATGAATAATAATTTCCACCTTCGGGAAAGAATGCATTCATAAAGTTTGATTATTTTCCATACCATCATACGTCAATTCGAGTTGTATACTATGTGCACTAGCCACTCACCGTGGCCGAGTGGCTGGCGTTCCGGTCATGCACTGCCAGCCCCTAGCACGGCATGTCTCGAGTTCGAGCACCGCCATGAACACAGCGCTCTTGTGGTGGAGAGATTGGGCGCATCCACCGACTGAGTCTACCTAACATATCCATCCTCCTAATTGGGTAGAAACGGCTAGATGTCTGTACAAACATACATGTATTTGCATGTAATTAGACTCGTCTGCCTATTTGCGACACATGTATCGAACATGGAACTTAAACATCCTTCCAAGTTACCTATTTTGGGTTATATCCAACAATTCGTTCTATTAGTGCCTGTACCTATATTCGTTACTTATGAACTTTTTCGGTCTGATGTCTGATAATCATGAAAAAAAAACGATAAGAAGATTTAACAGATTTTTGAAGTTTAATTCTTCCAATATTAATAGGACTCGTTTGTCAAGTAGTGCCAGGCACTTAACTGTCTCTGTGTTTTGATTCCGGCATCTAGGCTTTGTAAATGAAGATACATTTATGTTTAGGTATTTTAGGAGAGTTAAAATCGATAGATTGGCACAAAAGGATTAGGTTGCCCCAAAACCTATAAACAGCTTAAATATGGCCTTCCATTGTGTCCCTGAAATAACATGTAAACTGTACAATCTTGCTGTGATAAATTTAATTGCCCCTTCACCTGCCTCCAGCAATGCTAATATTGCCCCTTCACCAGCATCCAGCAATGTTAATATTGCCTCTTCACCTGCCTCCAACAATGCTAAGAGATGAACAACTCTTTCCATTGTTGTTTATGCTAGCTTTGTTGAAGCGTTGTTTAATTTAAAACGCTGCCCTATCAATCAATCTCTGGGAAGATTTGTGTATACCTTTTCTCATCTCGAGCGTTACGATTTAGAAACGTCGATATCATTTGATCATTTTTTGGTGATTATAAAATATGTTTTCTGTTCTACAAAGGATGAGGATCTGACTATATTTTATGGCAGGTTAAAATAGAACAGTCATGCGACTATTAATCAAACCCAGCAACCACATCCAGTAATCTAACCAGCCCTAGTAAACACCGACAGTGCATGGCCCCATGTGGGGTCCACTGGGGGCCCCCCTGATTTGCCTTTGTGCCAACGAGGTTCCGAGAGGGCTCACTCCAGCTGGTGACTGAGGCATTTTCGCAATGCTAAATTTATTTAACGAATAATTTGTGAAACATCTTCGAAATCATCCTTGATGGTCCGGCACAAACCGAAATTGAATCATACGATTTGCCTAAACGAATGCATTCATAATATTTCAAGCTAAGACAAAAAAGTGCAACTGTACCACAGCGACGAAAAGTTGTACGGTTGAACTTCTTGGTAATTGTAAAAGAAACGAAATGAACTAAATAATCATAACAAATTCTATAACAAGAAAATGTCGACCGTCATTCCCTTTAAGAATTTTTTTTGCAAAAATAGGGTAAAAATAGTGCTATCTGCAAACTAATCGTTTGTCATAAATCTATTTGAGAAATAGAAACAGTTTGTTCATTTTTATTTCTGCATTCGTAGTTCTGGGAAAATTCGTAATTCGGGGGAAATTCGTAGTTCGGATAATCAGTCCTTCCATTGCCGAAATCTACAAAAAAACAGCTATTTATTCATGCTAATCCAAAAGTTGAAATAAAACTATGTAAGCATATTTTCCATTCAAAATGCTAATCCAAATAATTGAAATTGTAATTATAGCCTATGTTATCCGTCTTGCCTGCACTTCCAGTTAACAACCCCTTGTAAAGGGAAATGGTCCACACATGGTGTGACGAACTACAGCATTCGTACCTAAATTGAGCCATGTTATTCTGTAAGCTAGAAATTCAACCACCTAACAAAATGAAACGTTTTTAGGAACGATTTATTGTCGATCTTTCTTACCGAAAAAGCTGAGCGTTGAAATTCTGGATTTAAGTTTAACAACTTTTTGAGCATATTGTCGTATTCATATCCAGCATTGGATATAGTCGTTTAACAGACATTTATTTTGATGTTTGACATCGCAAGTAAGACAGCTGACGGTCAATTTGCTCTACCTCTTCTCCCTCAATATGTGAAACCATTACAATTCCCGTATAATGTTGTACCCCTGATAGTAGATACGAAGAGCTGTATTCGTTTCGGCCAGAAGCAAGGTTTGCAAACGATTACTAATTGAAGGGAAAATAAGGTCAGTGATCTCTGAATTTTCACCGTTTTGTCAGTAGGGATCCATGTTAGAGGAATCAATAAATTATTAACGTTCGCTGCTGAATGAAGATTAACGACGGTGTCAGTACTGATCTATGTAAGGACGGTGCATGCGGCTAACTGCCATTGGTCGGTTGCGAATCAACGAAGCAATCACAGTCAACTGCGATCGACTGGACGGTTGCACAAGCACGTAACTCTCTACAGATCTCTTGTTTCCGGTTAGCTCTGGTTCCGTAGTGGGGAACTGTGATTCATGGATCATTTCCTGCGTTCTTTTGAGGAGTGTCGTGAAAATGTCATGTTGATCACTACTCTTCAGTTGACACACAGTCATTAAATTTGTAACTGCAGTTTATGGTTCGCTGTTTCCTGTTCTACTGGAACCTCGGATTATTTTAGGATAGGCCAGTGTGTATTTTTTCAATTTCGAACGCCTTTCTTCCATTTCGAAGGCAATCGTGCTGGTGTTTTACGACATGGACGCCAGAGTGGATGAAGCCATTGACGCGATTCAAGAGTTTCCGCCGGGTCGTATTTCGTTGAAGAGGTATTGCTTTTCGAGGAAGTTATTGTCTTGAAGAAAGATGCTGAAGACAAACTACCCTAATGGGGTTGCATAAAAGGAATTTCAATCCTTGACAATACTTCATTATGTATGAGTATCTTTTTTCCTACTATTATATTTTTACTAATATGTCGAAAAAAAAATCTATAGGCTATCATGATAAAATTGATATGCAGACGAAAGTTCCATAAGCATCTTAGGAATAACATTTAACTCATTATGCGACGTAAAACCTGAAAGACTTTGGGTTTCTTTTCCCATGTGATAACGGAAAAAAATGGACCAAAAGAGCGACAGGAGGGATGGAATAAAATAACATGTCTAGTTTGTCTGGCAACCAGAGTTTTAATTAAGGGAGACAAGAAACGTAAACATAAAATGAATTGAAATGCTTTACGATGACGAACGCAGACTTATTCAAATTATTGTAAACTCTAGTGGGAAGTTTTGCCGTAAAATTGTGAATATTGTTTTTTAAAATTAATTGCACACAGAGTGATTCCCTGAACTATTACACACACTGACCGTAAACGCGGCAGTCAAATTATTATAAATTTTTAAAATAGTTTTGCCTAACTCTACTTTCGTATTACTTACAGACACTATGCAGAGTCGCCAGAATGAGGGGTGGCCGATGACAAGGCACACCTCACACTATTCCCAAACACTCACAGTCAATAAAATCTTGCCTTTTGCCGGGTGAGGGTCCGGCCAGGAGACCTCGAAACACACAGTCTGGATCAGGAGTGCGAGTACCCAGGACAATGTCAGCAGAAGGGCACTCAGGTGAAAATGGATAACCCTGCCACGACATACCCTCCTGACCACGAGCATCCCGTTGCTCAACGCGCCGCCACGAGCGAAAAAGCAAAGCAGGGCAGCGTCAATACCCATCCATTCACAACCAATCTCTACTCGAGCCTATCTATTGCACGCACTCTTGCTCCCTCCACACTCATGTCTCGCCGTCCCAACGCCTGCTACACGAAATCCATCAAGCTCTGGACCTACGTCCACTCCCCTCTGCCTTCATCACCATTTTCACTAATCTCCCTTCAACCATCCTCACCATGTGCCCGAATAATCTCAGAAAACGTGAATCTACTCAGTTCTCTAACTTCTTCACCATCCTCGTTCTAATTCGAACAACGTCGTAATTGATTCTGTCTCTCAGCGTCACTCCAGCCACGCACATCAAACAATAATTCTCGAAAGCATTCAATCTTCTTCTCTCATCTGGTTTTAACCCCCCAAGTCTCAGCTCCGAAGATGACATGTGGGACAACTACCCTCTCGTACCACCATCTCTTTGCTTCCACCCCAACGTCCTACAGCTCAGCACACTTTTTTGTGCACCCAACACTTTACACCCGACACTTTACGCCCTTTCCAGCACTTTACACTTCACCTCAGCTCCCAACAGTCTTCAACACATGACAGCCCAGGTACTCAAAAGACAAAATTTCCCTCTATAACACTTCATTTAGGAGGATACTAGCTCTGTTCACATCGACATCCTTCGAGCAAGTCATGACTTTGCTCGCAGCATCTTCCTCTCACACACTCTGCCAAACTCGGACACTAGCCTACACTTCTTTTCCACAGAATCAGCCACCAGTGCCGTATCATCTGCAAACAGCAACTGGCTCATCTGGGAACTCCGCCCATTCGCTCCTAACAGCTCTAAACCACAACCCATAATATACTCGCGTTCACCTGCCTGACCACTCCATTCCTGAAGAGATTAAACATCTAGGGAGACAAAACGCGGTCTTGTCTCTGTACTACTTTCATTGTTGAACAACTATCCCCTCACCCCACTCTGACACTTGCTATGCTGCTAACATAGAAACTCTGAACCACATCAGACAAAATTCCTCCCACTCCGAAAAAACGTAACACCCTACATATCGTTTCCCTATACACCCTGTCGTAGACGTTTTCCAATTCCACGAAGACCCAGAACAACATCTGTTCTCTTTGCACGGCACTTTTCACATACCTGTCTCCTGCGAAATCTTTCCGGTACACCCTCAAACACCCCTGAAGCCGCACTGTTCCTCGCAAATTACAGCATCTGTTCGGTCTCCAATCCGATTGATTAGCACTCTCTCGTACAAGTTACCGATAACACAAAATACGCTGATACCTTCTGAGTTGCAGAAATAATTTTTAGCTCGATTTCCATCACGCAGCTGCGCCGCTCAGTTGGCACCGCGCCCGACACAAAACAAAACATTGTTCAATAGCCTCACCAGCTCTTCGAATATTGTTACGCCACCCCTCTTCAGGCCCTCAGTTAGAACGTGGTGAAAACCACAGGATTTCATTCCTTTTATCACCTCTAAAGCGTTCTCACTTCTTTCTTAATAGTCTACAACATATCTCTTTCCCAACACCGGCTTCCGTGCACCACCCCAAATATCAACAATCAGTAAATCATCAAAATACTACATTCAGTAACTCGTCAAACTATTGGGTTCACCTCATCCGTACATCACCACGTTGCAGAAACATCCGGCCGTTTCCATGATTCCCTACCTTCTCCGTACCGGTTTTCCCTTTTTCTCATCCTTATCACCTCTCAAAATTCTGACACAACCGTCTGTTCCACCGTCATCAGCCTCCCTCGTGGCTCTCCTCATTACATTTTTCTCCTCTCTCTAAAATTTCAGGTGTCACTTCCGAGCTCTCCTGGGAACATTCCTTTAAGACTCTTAATTTTTGCGTTACCGTCAATTTCACCAACTGCTGTCCACAGTACGTGATCACACCTCATACATTTTTTGGTTATTTCAACAACACTTCTTTGAACGTCTACCATTCTTCTTCAACATTTCTTACGTCGTGCCCACTGGAACACTTCAGCAGTAGTATGAAGGGGTACAAGAATTGCCCTGTGAAGGATTATAGATAGGGATAAAAGAGCCGTTCGGGGTAGGACGCGATGCATGCACCTTGACTCACCGAGCGTATGGGGGTTTGCGCAGAAATGGGGGGGGGCGGGAGCGTAGGGCACCGGAACTGGTTTGGTGCCCCAAATCAGCTAACGAACGAAGGGGGGGGGACGACCGGAAGGGGGACGGAAGGAGAACGGTGGGATAGAAGCAGGCTTGCGCCCTTCATTGGCAAGGTTTATGTTGTGAAAGTTTTAATGTGTACTGTTTTTTGATATATATTACATTTATATATACGTTTTTTCTTCTTTAAATGTTTGTAGTGGAGTATAATTGTCATTAAATGTTGCTCGTTATATATATTTATTCGGTTCTGGTAGAATTAGTGTTATTCCAAATTTCTGGTGGGGCGAGGCGACGGGATCCCCTAGACAAAAAGTTGGATGTGCTCCTGGAAGATTAACTGAGTTTGCTCTTACCTGTTCCTTGTCTCATAAATTTGTTTCCGTGTCACGTTTGCTACGTTGTGAGTGTATGTATCGTTATATATTTATGTATGGATTATATTTATATATTTTTTTATGTGAACATATACGTGTGTTTTCTTACCTAGTTGTGGTATATATGACTCATTAAATGCTTGATTGGTGGCTTTGTAGCGGTGCGGGCTTGGGATATTTTTATATGTTATGTTCATTTATCACTATATATTATTTTATAGGATTAGTATGGTAGGTATGTCTTATAACTCAATTTCCAGCCTTAGTGTGCGAATGGTCCTGTTTGTACCAGCCTGAAGGTAGGATTGCAGGCAAGATTCTGTGTTTCCCATCCATTTATTTCATATGTAAATACTATCTATAGGATTAGTATGGATTATTAGTATGATTATTGGCGAGTTTAGGTATGTATTTTGGGATGATGCAGCACCTACGGTCGAGAATCTATCTACCCATATTGCATTATCCAGGTTTGAAA
>SDVV010034339.1:0-11186 GCA_016164225.1 Gammarus roeselii
GACTAGCAACAGTCCTTGATGACTAGCAACAGTCCTTGATGACTAGCAACAGTCCTTGATGACTAGCAACAGTCCTTGATGACTAGCAACAGTCCTTGATGACTAGCAACAGTCCTTGATGACTAGCAACAGTCCTTGGTGACTAGCAACAGTCCTTGAAGACTAGCAACAGTCCTTGATGACTAGCAACAGTCCTTTATGACTAGCAACAATCCTTGATGACTAGCAACAGTCCTTGATGACTAGCAACAGTCCTTGAAGACTAGCAACAGTCCTTGATGACTAGCAACAGTCCTTGATGACTAGCAACAGTCTTTGATGACTAGAAACAGTCCTTGATGACTAGCAACAGTCCTTGATGACTAGCAATAGTCCTTGATGACTATCAACAGTCCTTGGTGACTAGCAACAGTCCTTGAAGACTAGCAACAGTCCTTGATGACTAGCAACAGTCCTTGATGACTAGCAACAGTCCTTGCAGACTATCAACAGTCCTTGATGACTAGCAACAGTCCTTGATGACTAGCAACAGTCCTTGATGACTAGCAACAGTCTTTGATGACTAGCAACAGTCCTTGATGACTAGCAATAGTCTTTGATGACTAGCAACAGTCCTTGATGACTAGCAACAGCCCTTGATGACTAGCAACAGTCCTTGATGATTAGCAACTCGACCTCCTCAACTTGAAAGCTGGCCTTGTCGACTGAAAAATCGGCAATGGAATTTTGCGACCGCGTCAGCTGGGAAAGGTCGTTTGAAGTTCCCTCCATTACGATCAATAAACAACAATAGTGCAGAGCAATGGTTCCCTCCATTACGATCAATGAATTACAATAGTGCAGACTAATGGTTCCGTTGATTACGATCAATGAAGTACAATAGTTCAGAGTAATGGTTTCCTTCATTACGATCAATGAATTACCAAAGTGCAAATCAATGTTGGAGACTTAAAGAAGTAAAAACAATCATAAATGTTATTTCATTTCTATTCAATTTTTTTGGCCAGTATTGTATTTATCCTATCGTAGTGAACCATGCAATAATAAGTCATTTCTAGTTCGTAGGAAGAACGCGCAAACCGCGCAACGTGCGTACTTGCATGCCGTGCAACGGGCGTAATTGCAAACCGCGCAACGGGCGTACTTTCACGCCACGCAACGGGCGTACTTGCATGCCACGCAACGGGCGTACTTGCATGCCGCGCAACGGGCGTACTTTCATGCCACGCAACGGGCGTACTTGCATGCCACGCAACGGGCGTACTTGCATGCCGCGCAACGGGCGTACTTGCATGCCACGCAACGGGCGTAATTACAAACCACGCAACGGGCTTACTTGCATGCCGCGCAACGGGCGTAATTGCATGCCGCGCAACGGGCGTACTTGCATGCCACGCAACGGGCGTAATTGCAAACCGCGCAACGGGCGTATTTGCATGCCACGCAACGGGTGTAATTGCAAACCGCGCAACGGGCGTACTTGCATGCCACGCAACGGGCGTACTTGCATGCCGTGCAACGGGCGTACTTGCATGCCGCGCAACGGGCGTACTTGCATGCCGCGCAACGGGCGTACTTCCATGCCGCGCAACGGGCGTACTTGCATGCCACGCAACGGGCGTACTTGCATGCCGCGCAACGGGCGTAGTTGCATGTCGCGCAACGGGCGTACTTGCATGCCACGCAACGGGCGTACTTGCATGCCGCGCAACGGGCGTAGTTGCATGTCGCGCAACGGGCGTACTTGCATGCGGCGCAACGGGCGTACTTGCATGCCGCGCAACAGACGTACTTGGTGCGACTTGTTGCGTACATGCGGTGCACTTGCACATGCAATGCACTGCGTGCGAACAACAAAGCGCACCTCCTAACCTCGTTACGGAATTGGTTTGTATCTCTAAAAGAATGGCGCACATGTGGAAGTTTCGAAATTTTTCCCCTTATCCTACTCCAGCCCTCCATTTGCACTTTATTTTGGTCGACGTCTTTCTCTCTGCTTGCGCTATGATACCTCCCGCCGCCCTTTTTATCCTTTTCACACATGAGCACACCTCAGTAGTGTGAAGTGAAAGACATATTTTATGATTTCACAATATGGAGGCTTCGCATTTTTTGGAATAATAATACACATTTGAAACAATTTCCCGATCCGAGTTCTTTCTATCAACTTCATTATGAGTAATTATAAACTATTCATAGAAATGTTCATGCTCCGATTACTCTATTTATTTCATGTAAACGCGCTTCTTCAGTAAAATAAATAACTTTCGCGCTTCTTTAACATTTCCCCATTGCCATTCATTTCCCCTCAGTGAAACCAGAAGTAACTGCAGGGTTTGCTAATATAAATTGCCCGAGACTCCTCGGATAATAACTGCTGGAAATGCTTTCTCAAGTTCTAGGAGCATAATTAAATGTAGTTACATAATTTCCTTTGATTAGTGCCATGTTGCCGCGTGTTATCACACACCACATCCTGGCACCTCTACCACTCAGCACCTCTGAGTTGGGCCGAGGGCCTAACATAGAGGTCGCTGTAACCTCACAACAACAAGAATTCCAGTGTTATTACCTAAGTGTGCGTCAACGTGACATTTCGTGACACTGCATTGCTTGCCGCAAGGTGGCAGGTCAGTGGTGTCTCATAACAGCTATGCTCGAGGTTACTCCGCTATGAGGCGGTCTTCGTTGGGTACTAAACATCGTTAGGAGTAAACATGTAGTAACAATAATTTCCTCTTCAACATGGTTGGCCTGCTCTGGCTTGCAGAAAACTACTAACTGTCAACATGGTTGGCCTGCTCTGGCTAGCAGAAAACTACTAGTTGTCAACATGATTGGCCTGCTCTGGCTCGCAGAAAACTACCAGCTGCCAGATGGTGGGCCTGTTCTGGCTAGCAGAAAACTACTAGCTGTCAACATGGTTGGCCTGCTCTGGCTAGCAGAAAACTTCTAGTTGTCAATATGATTAGCCTGCTCTAGCTAGCAGAAAACTACTAGCTGTCAGATGGTGGGCCTGTTCTGTCTAGCAGAAAACTACTAGCTGTCAACAAGGTTGACCTGCTTTATCTAGTAGAAAATTAATAGCTGTCAACGTGGTTGGCCTGCTCTGGCTAGCAGAAAACTACTAGCTATCAACATAGTTGGCCTGCTCTGGCTAGCAGAAAACTACTAGCTGTCAACATGGTTGGTCTGCTCTGGCTAGCAGAAAACAACTGGCAGCCAACATGGTTGGCCTGCTCTGACTAGCAGAAAACTACTAGCTGTCAACATACTTGGCCTGCTCTGGCTAGCAGAAAACTACTAGATGTCAACATGCTTGGCCTGCTCTGGCTAGCAGAAAACTACTAGCTGTCAACAAGGTTGGCCTGCTCTGGTTAGCAGCAAGCTACTAGCTGTCAACATGGTTGGCCTGCTCTGGCTAGCAGAAAACGACTAGTTGTCAACATGGTTCGCCTGCTCTGGCTAGCAGAAAACTACTAGCTGCCAACATGGTTGGCCTGCACTGGCTAGCAGAAAGCTACTAGCTGTCAACATGGTTTTAGAAAACACGTGTTGGACATTACTCCAACCAGTTTAAATTAATAATTAGGGAAACTTCGTTAGACTATTTGTGTAAATCAATTGCGGGAACACTGAGGATGGGGGGATGGGGGATTTTAAGGTCAAGTACACCCCAACGCCCTTCCCGTTAATGATTGTTCGCCTGCTAATTCCTCTAGTTCATGTCCGTCTTGCCCGCTGTTAATGGCAATGCAGTTCCAGGCTGTTACTTCAAAGCCCTTACACGCTCCCTACACTCCAGTCAGGCAAGTCACGGCCGCACTGACGCCTGTACTTTGGGGCATAACACCCCGGTTGCGATTGCGTAAACAGAAGCGCGTGCGTTCAACCGAAGGCGATTCGACAACTTCAGCATTTCAGCTCAAGGTTTGGAGAGCGTCGTACATCCGGGGCACATGGAGTGTAGCATACAAGGTTTCTCTAATAAATTGACTACGCGACTTTTATTATTTGAAGTGTTGAATGTCACTCACGGAACCACTTAAGGAAAAATCAGCTGCTGGGCGCGACTCTGTTTATAAGGAGCTTTAGATACAAAACTGTTAAACTTGCAGTGTTTCAGCTTATGACTCGATAGCTGCTTACACTCGAACCACTACCGCGCCCACTCCACTGCTTACACATGAACCTCCACCACGCCCACTGCAGTGCTTACACACGAACCTCCACCACGCCCACTGCACTGCTTACACGCGAACCTTCACCACACCCACTCCACTGCTTACACATGAACCTCCACCACGTCCACTGCACTGCTTACACACGAACCTCCACCACGCCTGCTACAGTGATTACATACTAACCTCCTCAAAACAAACTGGAAGTCACTGGTGCGCACAACGAACCTCCCCCACGCCCACTGCACTGCTTACACCCGAACCTTCACCACGCCCACTGCTAAGCCACAGGTGCGTCCAACGAACCTCCACCACGGCCACTGCACTGCTAGACACGAGCCTCTACCACGCTCACTGCAAAGCGTTACTGCTGCGTACTATGTAGCATATATTTCAGGGGTAAAGTGTATGCAAGCTGCGTCACCCACGGCATCGAGTTTTCCGCCACCCGGACGGGCACTTCACCGAAAACCATCCGTCAAAGGCTGTCAGCTCCCCACCAGTAAATTCTCCCTTACCTCTACCCTCCTCAACTCTCCTCTATCCTCATCTACCCTCCATTATTCTCCTCTGCCCTCCTATACCGTCCAATACCCTCTAATATCCACCTCAACCCCCCTCAGCCTTCCTCAACCCTCCTTTACCCTCCTAGTCACTCTTCTTTGCTCCTCTACCTTATTTCTACCCTTATCTACCCTCCCATAACCTATCCACTACTCTTTTATGTATGCCTACATATTTCTATTACATTTATTCCGATTGGGTGCGTCCTCGGGGAACAGACGTGTAATGTACCTTCGGGGTGCATGCGCACGTGCACCTTGGCAGCCCCGGGATGCGGGTGCACGTTGCTGGGACGGGCCGAGGCCGGACGGTCACAGCTTATTAAGTTAATTAATGTTCGATGTCATCCCGTGACCGTCCGTAGGGTGATCGTGGTGGTCATTGCGGCACTCACCTTTGTCTGCAAAGTTTTCCTCCCTAGTAACGTGGTCATCCACTTGTAGTTCCTCAGTGAGACGTTACAAGGATCCAGGTTCAAAGTTAATCTGACGCGAAGTTCATGTTGGCAGGGCTATGTTGTTGACGACGTGCTCGTACAGTTCTGTACATGATGTTCCCACACTTGTTACTGCGGCCAGTACATGTAGGTAATAAAAGTCCCATTTCACGCCGACCGTGCAAGATAATGATCAATATTACTTAATGTCAAGGACTTTTCGGTTCAAAGAGAAATTTGTCCTTCCACGCATACGTGGCACATTTTGACTTCATGTTCACTATAAGTCGTTGTCATGAGTTTCCTTTTCTGAGACACAAATAACAACTCGATTCAATTGTGTCAACAATATATATAAATAATATTTATACATGTAGACATACATATATTTTTATAAATTAAAAATCGATCAAACAAATCTGCGGCTTTAATCACGCTCAATGCTGTCAATGCTGTCAATGCTGTCAATGCTGTCAATGCTGTCAATGCTGTCAATACTGGCAATGCTGTCAATGCTGTCAATACTGTCAATGCTGTCAATGCTGCCAATGCTGTCAAAGCTGTCAATGCTGTCAATGCTGTCAAAGCTGCTAAAGCGGTCGATGCTGTCTAAGCTGCCAATGCTGTAAAAGCTGTCAAAGCTGTCAATGCTGTCAATGCTGTCAATGCTGTCAAAGCTGTCAATGATGTAAAAGCTGTCAAAGCTGTCAATGCTGTCAATACTGTCAATGCTGCCAATTCTGTCAATACTGTCAATGCTGCCAGAGCTGTCAATGCTGTCAATGCTGTCAATGCTGTCAATGCCAAAGCTGTCAATGCTGCCAATGCTGTCAAAGCTGCCAAAGCTGTCGATGCTGCCAAAGCTGTCAATGCCGTAAAAGCTGTCAAAGCTGTCAATGCTGTCAATGCTGTCAATGCTGTCAATGCTGTCAATGCTGTCAATGCTGCCAATGCTGCCAATGCTGTCAATGCTGTCAAAACTGTCAATGCTGTCAATGCTGTCAATGCTGTCAAAGCTGTCAATGATGTAAAAGCTGTCAAAGCTGTCAATGCTGTCAATACTGTCAATGCTGCCAATTCTGTCAATACTGTCAATGCTGCCAGAGCTGTCAATGCTGTCAATGCTGTCAATGCTGTCAATGCCAAAGCTGTCAATGCTGCCAATGCTGTCAAAGCTGCCAAAGCTGTCGATGCTGCCAAAGCTGTCAATGCCGTAAAAGCTGTCAAAGCTGTCAATGCTGTCAATGCTGTCAATGCTGTCAATGCTGTCAATGCTGTCAATGCTGCCAATGCTGCCAATGCTGTCAATGCTGTCAAAACTGTCAATGCTGTCAATGCTGTCAATGCTGTCAAAGCTGTCAATGATGTAAAAGCTGTCAAAGCTGTCAATGCTGTCAATACTGTCAATGCTGCCAATTCTGTCAATACTGTCAATGCTGCCAGAGCTGTCAATGTTGTCAATGTTGTCAATGCTGTCAATGCTGTCAATGCTGTCAATGCTGTCAATGCTGTCAATGCTGTCAATGCTGTCAATGCTGCCAATGCTGCCAAAGCTGTCAATGCTGTCAATGCTGTCAAAGCTGCCAAAGCTGTCGATGCTGCCAAAGCTGCCAATGCTGTAAAAGCTGTCAAAGCTGTCAATGCTGTCAATGATGTCAATGCTGTCAATGCTGCCAATGCTGCCAATGCTGTCAATGCTGCCAATGCTGTCAATGCTGTCAATGCTGTCGGTGATATCAATATTGTCAATGCTGTCAATGCTGTCAATGCTGTCAATGCTTCCAATGCTGTCAATGCTGTCAATGCTGTCAATGCTGTCAATGCTGTCAATGCTGTCAATGTTGTTAATGCTGACAATGTTGTCAATGCTGTCAATGCTGTCATGCTGTCAATGCTGTCAATGCTGTCAATGCTGTCAATGCTGTCAATGCTGTCAATGCTGTCAATGCTGTCAATGCTGTAAATGCTGTCAATGCTGTCAATGCTGTCAATTATGTCAATGCTGTCATTGCTGCATAGTGTTCGGTTGTGAAGTCCAGCTGGTCAAGAATGAGCAGAACGTACCCGGGAACAAGTTCAACTCCTGAAGCGAATGTTTATTTGATATAATGGATCGAATTGTATTCTCAAGATTGAGTGATGACCAAATGTCTTACGAGCTTTATTCTTTGGCGCTGGCACCCCCCCCCCTCCAAAAAAATGTATTATACAATTATGATGCTAATAAATTGGCAGGCCTTCCCATGCACTCTGGAATTTCCACCCCATGACCACTGGCTTCCACCACACTGCTCCCCTCTCCCACATGGTTTAATGATCAACAATTTAGTCGTTACTTCTAGTAAGATTAGGCAGAACAAAGTCTTTCGTGACTAGTATAGTCACAACTCTCGCTCCTCGCACTCCTGTGCTAGGAGACCGATCCGGGGAAGGCGTCTGAATCCTACTCGCTGATCAGCTGTGCTTGTGGAGCCCGCTTAGAGAGGTTGTTATCGCCCTTTTCCTCTCGACTGCCGAGTGATGGAGGCGCAGGCACTATAGTATTTTGTAGCAGTATCTATCGAGATATAAAGGGACCTGTCTATGCACCTGTCTATGCACCTGTCTATGCACCTGTCTATGCACCTGTCTATGTACCTGTCTATGCACCTGTCTATGCACCTGTCTATGCACCTGTCTATGCACCTGTCTATGCACCTGTCTATGCACCTGTCTATGCACCTGTCTATGCACCTGTCTATGCGCCTGTCTATGCCCCTGTCTATGCATCTGTCTATGCGCGGCGGACTATTGAGGAATTTGAATTGCTGCGAGTCTGGTAATGGGTTAAGTTAAGCGCATAAATATTTTTTCTATTGAGAAGAGAGGGGTCGCAAAGCAGCGCCTGTGTTTACGACTCGAATTTACGCTAATCCATGAGTCTTAATTGATAATTCGGTCAGTGTAACAGCGAAGAAGAAAATGTATTTTTTGCCACGGTTTTTCCGAGGTCGAGTCACAAAAAAGTGGCTAGATTCATCAATTGCCTAAAAATTGAAATCTGACATGCTCGAAATTGACAATTTTATATTCCAAATCAAATGCTGCATCAATAGATTGAGTTATCATCCAACATGCAAGGAGGTTCGTGCTAAGATGATTTCAACTGCTACGTGCACGTCGAAAGATTGTGATTGATACAAGTATGTCTACGCGTCAGCTGGCAACTGCGAATGCCAATTATAAATGCAAGCTCATAATTTAGTAGAGATAATATTCGCAATATTTATCTATTATCCATTCCGTTGGTTATATTCAAAAGAATTTTAATATGTCTCAATTATTAATAAGATTTAGCATTATGTTAGCGCAATATGAAAAAAAATATTATATATGATATAATATAATTATTGATATTGTATTAGTTACAACTGTCATCTCTGCTCGTGCACATGTGATGGCACACATGTGATGGCTCACAAGTGATGGTACACATGTGAGGGCACACATGTGATGGCTCACAAGTGATGGTACACATGTGATGGCAAACATGTGATGACACATATGTCATGGCACACATGTGATAGCACACATGTGATGACATATGTGATAACACACATGTAATGGTACACATGTAATGGCACGCATGTGATAGCATACATGCGATGGCACACATGTGATGGCACGCATCAGATGACACACATGTGATAGCACACATGTGATGTTGTGCATGTGATGGTACACATGTGATGGTATACATGTGATGGCACACACATGATGGAGTTATATTTTGAATACAGTCAGTCAGTTCCTAAAATTCACTTCCATCCTGTGCTAATTGCAGTTTCAAATGATACCGTATGTGATGGCAACGTTGAAGAATTGACTAAAGAATTCCAAATAACCGATCAAAACCAGCCCATGAAATTTTGTTCCGTGGAAGAAGGTTGCATCCTCCTAGAGTCCTGGTTACTGTGGGAGCTTCATCCGTCACGACATTAAAGTGAACAATGAGGCACATCACTCAGACAGATTCTCAATGTAATGTCGCACCGGTGGGACGACAGCCTTACTCCCACAGCCTTCAGAACGACGGTGGGACGAAAGCCTCACACCCACAGTCGTCAGAACGACGGCGGGACAAAACCCTTTCTCCCACAACCATCAGAACGCCGTTGGGACGACAGCCTTACTCACACAGCCTTCAAAACGGTGATGGGATGAAAGCCTTACTTCCACAGCCATCAGAACGACAGTGAACGAGAGCTTTACTTCCACAGCCATCAGAACGACAGTGAACGAGAGCTTTACTCCCACAATCATCAGAACGATCAAGAAAATCGTACCCACTTATGTCAAGTATTGTTGGTCATATTATCTTTCAAATAATTCAAATTATTTCCTTAATACTTCAAAATATGAAGTAAGTCAACTATAATTGTATTGTGAAATAATCTGAACAGTTTAGAAGGAATAAATACCAGGAATATCAACAATGCCAACAATACCAACAAAACCATCAATACCAACAACATCTAAAAAAATGTCGAAATTCCCTGGATTCTTTTACTGCTCAAATCATATACTAAATTTTTTAACAGCGAGCTTAACATACAGGAAAGTATATCGTCTTGGTGTAAGTGGCGTACACGTGCCCGGGAGGGTAAGCTAGTCCATCCAACATTGAAAAGTACAGCAATGCTCATTCACGGGAGTTCTGCTGATCATGTTACTGATTGCGACGGATTGTATATCATCGTTGAATTTCTTCCGTTTATTTTATGTTAATAATTCGTTATAATTTTACATAACTTGTGGAATACGTGTACTTTCACTTTCATTATTGTTTCACTATTTATTTTCATTGTAGGAAGAATATTCAATGTAGGATCTCTTTTTGAAGATAAAATATATATTATTAAAAATAAAGGATCCTTATCACCTCCATTAAAAAATGTTCTGAAGATCTGTTGATGCGACATGATACCCCACTGAAAATTTGATACCGATTCAACGGACGAGTCACGAGATATCGCCGCTTGAAGTTGAGCATTTTGCCGTAACGCCGGTTAGGTTAGGTTAGGTCACGCCGGTTGTTTCTTTTTGCCGCCACGCCGGTTGTTTCAGAACTTCAGAACATCAAGTCGCTAAATCTCATCGTCTACATCTCAGATTTGTTGAATTATGTTCACATGTATACTTCGATACCTCTGTTATACGACAGCGGCGATTCCATGTCAGTGCTCCATTAAAAGCGTTTCTACTATTCCATGTCCTTACTCAACTTTAAACTAAGACGATTGACGGCGCACTCTTCAGGTACAATTTACTACTTCTCGTGAATTCCCGTTTAAAACGGTTCCCAACACAAACGGATGGATAAAGGTTGGGCAATTGATCTATAATTTATTTCGTTGTATTTACAAGGGAAACAGACAATACCAACACTTTTATCGGGAAATTATCTAAACTATTTTCATCGACTGACTTCGCTGTTCGATCGCATTAATATTATTCGTTCAAGCTATTTTATCCGTAGTTGGGTTGGGGAGCAGGCTGATAAGAAGGCTGCGGCGCAGGCTGATATGGTCTTGGGGCGGGCTGGTAAGACTGCTGCTCAGGATACTGGGCCTCTCCTTCGTAAGACACTTCGGCGACGTATCCAGAGTCCCCGTCGACGAAGTAAGTCACCTTCTGCCTACGGCCGTCAGGGAGGGCCACGTAGTAGGAGCCCTGCGTGTTGTAGCCGTCACGGGACTCCTGCTGGTTGAAGTCTACTCCAGAGTAGCCATCTTGGACAGCGTAGTCGTAGGTGTACTTGGGTGGCTGGAAATGCAGATGTATTTATTAGGTACACAAGGCATACTAAAGCATTGAATCCAATTAACGAGTTTGTTCTGTGCAGACACGAAAAAATATATAACCTCCACTCACAGTGTCCGGGTATGAGGGCTGGCTGTACCCTCTCTGCTGGGGGGCGGGCTGGTAGGAGGGGACGGGGGCGGGCTGGTAGGATGGGGAGGGAG
>SDVV010034340.1:0-11186 GCA_016164225.1 Gammarus roeselii
ACTGAGGCCATGAGGACACCCGTCTTCAGGCAAGATTGAACTAACTCTGGCCTGACCGAACCTGAACAAAGTTTCCCCCCAAGATAATTTCCTCTTGGATCTATTGACGCCAACAAGATACTCATGCAGCCTTTCCTATCAAATCTTATCTTCCCCTTCTATATTATCCTAGGACAGCCAACTTCAGTTAAGTTGGGGAATAACACTAAAGAAAAAAATACCTGTGCCTTATTGTCCTTGTGTCTGTTTATTGGTGCTTGCCCGTAATACTCAACCTCATATGTAAAAAAAGGATAACATAACTTGGAGTCAGATTGTGCCTTGAAAGTGATAGCACCAATTTACTGGAATTGTTATCGCTCACTGAAGCTCATTCACTATTAACTTTTTGTGTAACCAAAAAAGGGTAAATTACCCTTCATTAATCAACATTAAACCATTTCAAACACCTAAATACTGATTCAAAGTGACATTGACTAGATACAACATGTTAGTGATATAGGCCTATTCAAGAGCTAGCCAGCTAGGCTAAGCCAGGCCACAAGGATTCACTGTTCCCTTTACCACGTCTTACAGGAAAATAATTTGTTTACCAAACATGCCCATCATCACATGGCATTCATGGGTAACTAAAAAAAGTATTATTCAAGATGTTTTCCCCGATTCTGGATTATATCATTAATACATCGGAAGACGAGCCTTCATTTTATGCTGCGGATTGGCACAGAGCAACAGTGCATCAACTACCCTTGTTTGTACGCCAACCCCTTGCTGTCACGCCTCTGAGACCAAACTTGTGGACCTTGCTTCCATCACTGTAAATCCAGCCTCACCAGTGACAAGATTACCCGCTGTGAAGCAACAGCGTCCTTGATTTTCTTGCCGGCTTTCCTATCTTCCTTCTTTTCCCCTTCTATATTACCTCGGATGTTTTCTCTCAAATAAGTTACGAATTTATAATTACACAATACCAAAGATTGATTTAATGTCATGTCCTTGTTCTTGCCCTGGTATGGTATAGGTGCTCACCCTTAATACTCAACCTCATTTCAAATTATTTAATAATTTTAATTGAAAACATTTTATTTTTTGGAGTCAGAAATGTATGCACAGAGCCTCGACAAAGGCTACGCCTAAGGGTGCCTATTTTATAAATAAATTAATTCATATTTTAATTTGAAACATATCGAAGGTGCCTTGAAATTGCAAGCGCCTTGTACACTTCAATTATTACCGCTCACAGTAGCTAACTTTAACTTTTCAACGAAACTGGTTTAACCAACTGGTAACTCATTAACCTACCAAAAGTTCTTGCATTGACTTTCAGGCTTCTCGTTCATGCCTTAAATGGCATAAATGCCTCATGTATCGTCGAATGTTCAGTCGGCTGCAGGCCATTGTTTTTTTTGGTATTTAATTGAGTTTTATTCTCCCTTTCACCACATTTTGAGCCCTATCATTTTCACTCTCTTACATATTTCATTTTTCCAATCCTTCCAAATTTTGAGGCCTTGGTCACTGCTTAAGTTGCTGATCCTCCCCACAGTGTTATTTTTTTCCTGCCCATCTCTTTGCCGATATACTTTCTTCCACTAGTTATAACCGTACTCTACAATTAAATTTTTTCTTAGTTATTAAGAAATATTCCAAAGCACAATGATACGTACCACTTCTCCGTCAGCGTAAGCTGATCTGATGCCACAATTACTGCTCAACTATTCATAACATTAACTGAGAACTGAGGGTTGTGAACACATACGCATTTATTTCCTACGAAATTTTTTGACACTGTTAACGCACCTTCCCTAATAGTGCAATAGTTTCAGATAGAATAGAACGGTACTTACATGTATTGATTTAGGGAATAATTACGTAGTGTCCACCTAGTGTGTACAGTCAATAGTACATCCTCTGGTAGTCAACTGTCTTTCTCTCTAGAAAAACTGAACCGAAATTATCTTTAAGGGGCATTAGACTTTGAAACTTTCACCACTTCGTTTTGCTAGGTTAGTGTTAGGGTTAAACAATCTGTTATTACTTCTCAGAAAGATCTATGTATAAAAAAAAATTGCAAAATATTTTAGGAAAAATATGTTTCTTGACCCGTATGTCTTATGTCAGACCAGGAAGAATGTAATCCATTTGCCACGCTGCCGTGTTCAAGGTCAACAGCTTAATTTGACCGCTGATCCAAGCAATGTAACCATCACGTGAACGAGCAAAATTTATATATTGTTTGGAAACCAAACTATTATATAGCAACAATGTCCTATTTTTATGGAAGTAAACCGGCTCGGAGAGTTTGAGCTGAGTAGTAGTAATACAAGCACGTGTTCATACACGCAGAATGGCGAAGTGATCTGCTTCAAATCGCTTTTTATTCGTGAACATTTCTTCAGATGGTAATTATTAATACGCTCCAGGAAATATATTAGACAATTTTGACGCTTTGAATGACTGCCGTGTTATAAAATGGACCCTATTCCACTGATAGAAATTGTGAACAAAATTTCGATGGTGCGAAATCTGTAGCACCTTTATATAAGATGCTGGTCACTTATTTACTAATCATTAAGACTGATTTAGTGTCACTATTCTTGTGCCGATTCTACGTTATGTTTCTTTCATATTTGCTGACCCATGTTGGTGGAGGGGGCGGTTGGATACTGTATTTGTTGTGAAATTGGTGATGCTAAGCTGTGCCGCGAAGGCGAGGCCCGTCACACAATCACCCACAGGGTCTTCAGTTATCAACGGGTCCTCCTTAATCGGCGTGTGAATGCCTTCTGGGACGCTGGATGAATTTTGCTAGGCATCATGTTTTGCAAAAAACATTTTATCTTAGCTATCCTCTCAGAAATGCAAGTCTCAACTGCGCGGGTCTTTAACAAGCTCAGTACCTAGTTTAGTGCCTGTCGAATATTTTTAATTGGTACACTACGATTTGATGTTTTGATTCTGGCATTACTGATTTTGGGCAATGATGTGAGGTCCATCTATTAGTTGTATTTGTATTTGCTTCCATGTTCCACCGCAGTCCCGACGCGAAGTTAATGCAGACTCCCCCGTAGGGCGATGAGGTCCATCTACGTTTCTCAAGTCAACAAGCGAAATTTTGTCACCGTCAACTATTGTAAATAGCGGATTACGTGGATTCTTGACAGTTCGGTCTTTTGCTTGTTACGTCAATTGAATTCAGTTGGAAAAGGATTGCAACGGCGACAAGTACATACAGACACTAGGCTAATCCCCAGATGGAGGGGGGCCGACGGCAAGGCGCATCTCATACTTCCCTCATACACTCACAAGCTAACAAACTTAGCTTTTTGACGCTAAGCCCGTCCAAGAGACCCCGTAACGCACAGTTCGGGTCACGGGTGAGGTCCGAGATCAGGGTTAGCAGAAGAGCTCGACAACGGCAATTGGTTTATCCGTCAGTTACTGTGCCCTACCTCACCCACGACCTTCCAGTTTCTCAACGAGACGCCAAGGGCGAAAAAGCACATTGGGGCAGTATCAAATCTCTTCAACTCAAAGCCATTTCCTACTCACGTTCATCCTTCTTAGCCTCTTTCGCTTGATTTGCTTTGGGGCTTCATTTCCACCAGAAACTCAACGCGAGTCATCGCATGCTCCTCCTCCTTTCGCTATCTCCACACTTATGTCTCCTAACAACTGCTATACACCATCTATCCACCCCAATTTCGGTCTACTTCTAGGCCTCGTCCATTGATCTCCGCTTTCATCAAAATTTTCACAATCTCCATTACCAATGCCCGGCCCATCTCAGAACACGCTAGTCTACTGTCTTCTAACTTCCTCACCATCCCTATTCTGATTCAAATTTTGATTTGGACCTCATTTCCACCGGAGCTTCAACGGTTTTCTAATTCGAATTACGGCATTGATTTAATTTGGGCCTTATTTCCACAGGAGCCTCAACGCGTCATCGCAGGCGCAACGTCATTATTGATCATATCCACAGACTACAGTGTGCTAGAAAGCCTTAACACTCTAATCTATTTGATTTGAACATTATTTCCACCAGATTTGATTTGATTTGGGCCTCACTACCACCAGAGCCTCAACGTGAGTCATAATAGGCTCCGACGTAGGGCTCGATGATCATTGATTCCAATAGGCTCACACGCCTAAGTGTGTGAGGAAAAAACAAAACTACGCTTTTAATGTAAGAAAAACTGTGAAAATTTCAGCAATGTCAGACGCACGCTGGTGCGCAAAAGAAAAAAATGCTTACTCGAAACGGACCTCCGCTTCCAATCCTTTAGAACTTGAAGAGTAATGTGTACGCACCCTAGTGCGTACAGGTAGCATCGTCGAGATTAGTACGATGTCAGTGGCTACACGGGCAAGCCTAGCCCCGACAGCAACGCAACACAATATTTACAGCTACGCGGTTTAGTTGCATAAATACAATTTATTTATTTAGGTAAGATAGATTTGATTTGGGCCTCATTTCCACCAGAGCCTCAACGTGAGTCATAATAGGCTCCCCCGGAGGGATCGATGATCATTGATTCCAATAGGCTCGCACGCCTAGGTGTGCGAGGAAAAAACAAAACAACGCTTTTACCGTTTGAAAGGAAGTGAAAATTTTAGCAATGTCAGACGTACGCTGGTGCGCAAAAGAAAAAACGCTTACTCGAAACGGACCTCCGCTTCCAATCCTTTTGAACTTAGAGAGTATATATACGCACCCTAGTGCGTACAGGTAGCATCGTCAAGATTAGTCCAAGGTCAGTGGCTACACGGGCAAATTCAGCTCCGACAGCAACGCAACACAATATTTACAGCTACGCGGTTTAGTTGTTTAAATACAATTTATTCATTTAGGTAAGATAAAGACTCAGATGAACCGAAACGAATCCTCGCCTCCAGAACCTCATGTATATGTCCATACGCCTGTGCGCACAGATAGTATCGTCGAAATTGGTACTAGGTTCACGGCTACTCGGACTAAGCCAGCTCCGACAGCAACGCAACACAATGTTTCCAGCTACGCGGTCTATTTGATAGGTAAGATAGAGACTCAGATGAAACAAAGCGAATCCTCGCCTCCAACCCATCAGAATCTCATGGGTAATATGTCCATACGCCAGTGCGCACAGATAGTATCGTCGAAATTGGTACAAGGTTCACGACTACTCGGACTAAGCCAGCTCCGACAGCAACGCAACACAATGTTTCCAGATACGCGGTCTATTTGATAGGTAAGATAGAGACTCAGATGAAACAAAGCGAATCCTCGCCCCCAACCCCTCAGAACCTCATGAGTAATATGTCCATACGCCAGTGCACATGGTACAAGGTTCACAGCTCCGACAGCTACGCAACACAATATTCACAGCCACGCGATCCAGTTGTATTGGTAGAATATATTTACTCAGGTAAGACAAAGACTCAGATGAAACGAAACGAACCCTCGCCTCCAACCCCTCAGAACCTCATGAGTAATATGTCCACACGCCAGGGCGCAGATAGTATCGTCAAAATTGGTGCAAGATTCACAGCTACTCGGACAAAGTCAGCTCCGACAGCAACGCAACACAATATTCCCAGCAACGCGATCCAGTTGTATTGGTACAATATATTCACTCTGGCTTGGGGTGGGTGGATGATTATTCATATTATAGATCATTAACACTTTATTTTAGTATTTTATTATTTCTTTTTGCTTGGGCTCTATTATTTTTCTCTGCCCTTTTTCATGGTGATAAATTTTGAATTGGTTATTATTATTATATGTATCGAGGTTGGTTGATTTGATTTGGGCCTCATTTCCACCAGAGCCTCAACGTGAGTCATAATAGGCTTCCCTGTAGGGCGCGACCGTCGTTGATTTAGGTAAGTCCGCACGGCCTCGCGTGCGAAAATATTAGTTTTGTCAAGATGAAGTCAGTACATATTTTAATAGTGGCATATTCGCGTACTAGCGCTTACGAGAGAGTATAGAGTTAATGCGTATCTTCGTAAAATGAGTTGTTGTATCTGTGCGTAATGAGGTGGAGGGACCACCTCATTTGCACAGGTGTTAGAGGTTTAGACAGCTTCGTATAGTCCGGTGTGTTTTCCGAAAGCGATAAGCTTTTTACGGTAGGTTGGGTCCGTGATGAGTAGGCTTTGTAGGTTGCACGGGGGATCTAGGAACGCTCGTCGGGCTGCCGCGAATGCGTTGCAATCCATCAGTAAAGGTTGGTTGAGACAAGGTGACCCAGGGAGGGGAGGTTTTCGTAGGACCCGGGGTTTCGAGAACTCGGTGGACTTAAAGAGACCAGGTGGATTTGGGGGGATCAACTTGGACCTTTCTGGGGCCCTTTGGGACACCCTTGAGACCCTTTAGGACCCTTTTGAGAAACTGTGGGACCCTTTAGATGCCCCTCTGAATCGTGGAACCTCTGCTCCCCCCTCCCAGCGCTGTAAAACTCATACATTGAAAATGTTTATGCGAGATGCTTGAGTAGAACAACTAACCATTACAGTCCGCGGATTGCTGGCGCAGAGGGCGAGGGCCGCGTCGAGGCTGGTCGAGGTGCGTCGAGATCAGTCGAAACATGTCGAGGCGAGTCGATCGCGACGAGCCGAATTTGGCCGAAATGATTCGAGACAAGCAGAGATGAGCTGAGGCGAGGGGTCTCGAGGAGCTCGGGAAGACCCGGGGGACATGGGTTACCCGCTGGGATTCATTGGGCTCTTTTGCGACCCAAGGGACCAATGCCCCCCCCCCCCCCCCGCCCAATCCTCTTAAACAATCAGTGCGAAATCAATAATCTGAGCATTTTTTCTGTCCATGACGAACCTGCTCTTACTTTCTCCTTCACGATCCACAATATTATAACGCTGGAGTATTTGTGCGAGAGTTCGTGTTTGTGATTTTGGGAATGGGTATTGTTTCTTCAGTCTGTGCTTGCTCGCGCGTGCACGGACCATATGCAGTTTCTGGGGTTGACCTGCACTGCGCAGCTATAAAACCTTGTGTCGCGTTGCGGTTGGAGTTTATCTAATCCGTGAAGCCAGACCTTGTACCAATTTCGACGATGCTGTCTGTGCGCACTGTCGCGCGTGCATGTTATTCTTGGATTTCTGAGTGATTGGAGGCGGGGATTCGTTTTGTCTGAGTCTTTATCTTGCCTGAATAAATAAATTGTACTAAAATCTCTAATCTATTGATCATATCTCTCCAGTCAAACCCTTCATACACTCTCGAGAACATTCAACCCTTTTCTCTCTTCTGCTTTCGCCCACTAGGTCTCAGCTCCGTAAGGCTTAGTTGGAACAACTATACAACCATCTCTTTGCTTCAAACCCAGTGTTACAGCTCACCCTTTATTAGATTTGAGCCTCAACGCACTACACTCCTCTTTGAACCAAACACTTTACACACTTCCTTCATTCACGACTTCACCTCGGTTTCTTCAAGTTAGGTCTTCTTCACATCAGATTAGGCCCTTATTTCCACCGGAGCCAAGACGCGAGACATCGCTCCCCATTAGAGCTCAAGTACTTATAACGTTGAATTTCCTCCAGCAACTTTTAATTTAGGTGGATTTGATTTGATTTGAGCCTCATTTCCACCAGAGCCTTTTTAGGTGGACATTAATCCTGCTCATATCGACATTCCTCGAATATCTCTTCACTTGACTCGTCGTGTTTAATCAATAATGGCAACCTGATGTTCAAAATCTTCGACGCTAACTCGAACTCTAGTCCACACAACTACTCTTCCGAATCCGCCACCAGTTTCGGATCATCTCCAAACAGTACCTGGTTCGACCGTCAACACCACACATTTGTTCCTACCAGCTCCAAGCCTCGACCCATCACACTTGCGTTCACCACCCTGACAAGTTCAACCATGTACAGATTGAACATCCAGGAAGATGGAAACATAAAAAATATGTTGATGACAATTTGTAGGTAAGGAGCCCAAATTGAAACGCGTTACATGAGCATCAACCACGTCGAAGTAAATTTTAACGAAGAGTAAAAACTTTCATACGAGATCCTAGTGGAAGCGTCTGAGTCCGTTGGGCACACTTTTGGCAGTGCCGTAACCCCGATTACTTCACGGAACGAACACCCAAAAACTTGCACCAGAGGAGAATTAAACGTTAATAAAGACTTGACACGACATATACTGTAGAAAATTGTTGATAAAACACTGCGATAGGATCAGTCTACGCTACTGCAAATTGCACACCGACTATCGTGGAATTAAGTCGTGATGGTAAAGATAGAAGACAAAGACTGCCTATTTACGGTGAAGGTACACTATCGATCTGACACTGCTATTGGTTTACGACATGGTTAAAACTCACGAGCACAGTGAGAGAAGCGACTACCACAAGGAGGCTCCTTGAGGCCAAGTTTGAGCTAACTCGTCTGCTAAAGAGATCTTGGAATATTGTCGTTTTATCATAGATCGCCTTCCGTATACAAGCAAGTAGTTTGGGAAGACGAGGGCAACAAAGACATTACAACGATTTGAATTTCACACTTAGCATTTGTTTTAGATAATATTTTTTACAGTTTTTTGCTTCAGATCAACGCATTGGAAGCTCTATTCTGTAGAGTGCGAGGTATTTCCACATAATTCGCAAAAAAAATAGTCAATCGAACCCTGCACGACTATAGTCGAGAAAAATCGCATGAACATGATTAACTCCAGAGACAAAACCTACAGGTAAGTTTGCTGTTTAACGCAGAATATAAGTACCATGGCTGTGTAGGCAGAGGTGTTTCATAGCAGCTGGTCCGTTAGTCACTTTAATGGATGATGAACACTTAAACCGGTATCACTAGCATTGAGACCGGAGATCAGATGTACACAGTTCGGTGTGTGATGCAGTGCTGGGTAAGGCAATGCTAAAAAAATAGGTAGCGTATATCTACACAAGCCAACCATCGCAGGTGTAGCGTAATGGTCTCACTCTATTCGGTTCGCGGATGAATTACAAGTGTTTCGTCCTTTTAAATTCACGACAGTCATGAATGCAACTAGTCAGATAAGTATAGTACCGGTATAGCTACCTCCTACAGCGTGAAGTTTTAGACTTAATCCGTCCATATCGATTGTTGTCCAGTCCGTATGGTACAGTTTTATGCCCATTAAAATAAAGTATCCAAGACATATTTCTTCTAATTTTGTAGAAGTGTTTAAATACATACTTGGAGTTTCGCGTCTCATTAACTGTTATAGTAGATACATTCTTACCAAGTGCTTCAGGGATTCATCGCCTTTGATCAATAGCTTAATCATCTATGGCAACCTTATTTGAAACAATGTTTGACATTAATATGATTGCTTAGAATACTAAAAAACATCGATATTGTCAACGAGAAACATACATTTAAGCCAACTATAGATTAAATCTATAACACATGAAAGATATATCCTAGTGGAAGGTATGAACTCTAAATCAAACAACCTACAGCATTTATTAAATACACAGTGATAGAAATGTTCTCAACTTACATCTAACACAATATTTAAATGATTAGAGACAGCATAACAGTGACTGAAATGTTCTCACCTTACACCTAACACAATATTTCAATAATAAGAGACCGCATATTATTGACTGAAAAGTTCTCAACTTACACATAACACAATTTTTCAATGATTAGAGACAGCATAACAGTGACTGAAAGGTTCTCAACTTACATCTAACACAACATTTCAATTATTAGTGACAGCGTAGATGAGACTTTAATAAAGTGGCTGAATTACTGAATGTAGAATGCCTTCCGAGAGCACGCGTAACTTAATCAATATTGTCTTCCAACTTTGCACAAATGGCCACAACATGCTTCTGTCATTCAAATGTAACTTCCAAGCCCGACGCTCTACTCTTGCAAGTCAGCTTACCACTAAACCCACAGATAAATATTGGTAGGTATGGTCAGCCTTTCACTAAGTTCCATCAACAGGGCTGAATTATACGCGCCAGCCCATCACTGAACCACATCAATAGAGCTGTCTTCTGCTCGCATACATCAATATCGGTAATGTCAGCCTAACACAACCATATCAACAGAGCGGCCTCCTGCTCGCACGCATCATCATCGGTAATGTCAGCCTAACACAACCATATCAACAGAGCGGCCTTCTGCTCGCATGCATCAATATCGGTAATGTCAGCCTAACACAACCATATCAACAGAGCGGCCTCCTGCTCGCACGCATCATCATCGGTAATGTCAGCCTAACACAACCATATCAACAGAGCGGCCTCCTGATCGCATGCATCATTATCGGTAATGCCCGTCCATCACTGAACCATATCAACTGAGCTGCCTTCTGCTCGCATGCATCATTATCGGTAATGCCCGTCCATCACTGAACCATATCAACAGAGCTGCCTTCTGCTCGCATGCATCATTATCGGTAATGTCAGCCTAACACAACCCTATCAACAGAGCAGCCTTCTGCTCGCATGCATCATTACCGGTAATTCCAGCCTAACACAACCATATCAACAGAGCGGCCTTCTGCTCGCATGCATCAATATCGGTAATGTTAGCCTAACACAACCATATCAACAGAGCGGCCTTCTGCTCGCATGCATCATTATCGGTAATGTAAGCCTAACACAACCATATCAACAGAGCGGCCTCCTGATCGCATGCATTATTATCGGTAATGTCAGCCTAACACAACCATATCAACAGAGCGGCCTTCTGCTCACATGCATCATCATCGGTAATGTCAGCCCAACACAACCATATCAACAGAGCGACCTCCTGATCGCATGCATCATTATCGGTAATGCCAGCCCATCACTGAGCCATATCAACAGAGCAGCCTTCTGCTCGCATGCATCATTACCGGTAATTCCAGCCTAACACAACCATATCAACAGAGCGGCCTTCTGCTCGCATGCATCAATATCGGTAATGTTAGCCTAACACAACCATATCAACAGAGCGGCCTTCTGATTTGATTTGATTTGAGCCTCATTTCCACCAGAGCCTCAACGTGAGTCATAATAGGCTCCCCCGTAGGGCTCGATGATTATTGATTCCAGTAGGCTCGCACGCCTGAGTGCGCGAGGAATAAACGAAACAACGCTTTCAACGTTAGAAAAAATGTGAAAATTTTAGCAGTGTCAGACGCACGCTAGTGCGCAAAAGAAAAAACGCTTTCTCGAAACGGACCTCCGCTTCCA
>SDVV010034341.1:0-11185 GCA_016164225.1 Gammarus roeselii
CGAGCGCATTTCTATAGGATTGGAACAGCGAGCGCATTTCTATAGGATTGGAACAGCGAGCGCATTTCTATAGGATTGGAACAGCGAGCGCATTTTTAGAGGATTGGAACAACGAGCGCATTTCTATAGGATTGGAACAACGAACGCATTTCTTTAGGATTGGAACAACGAGCGCATTTCTTTAGGATTGGAACAACGAGCGCATTTCTATAGGATTGGAACAATGAGCGCATTTCTATAGGATTGGAACAACGAGCGCATTTCTTTAGGATTGGAACAACGAGCGCATTTCTCTAGGATTGGAACAACGAGCGCATTTCTATAGGATTGGAACAACGAGCGCATTGCTCAAGGAGCGACTTAGGAAATTCGCAAACTTGTTGCGGTCATAGCAATTAAAGACCTGGCGTATTCCAACAGCCGGTCACAACCATAGAACTGATTTGCCCGACTATTCAGAAATATTCCTATCTGTTCTAGAAATTACGACCCTTCTTAGTGTTTGAGGTAACTTCACCCCTGCAGCAGGTCCTGCAGAGGTGGCAGCATCACTATAGGACTGGTCCAACAGGTGTCTGGTATAAACGTAGGTTTCCTGTTATAGCACAGGTGTACTGTCATCTAGCACAGGTGTACTGTTATCTAGCACACGGGTCCTGTTATAGCACAAGTGCCTGGTTATAGCACAAGTGTTATTTTATAGCACAGGTGTCCTGGTAGTTAGTACTTATGTCGTAGGCAGTCTCTAGCACACCAATGCCGACCACAATCCAGAAAACTATATACAGCGTATATATTGAAACTGCATTTGATCAATGAATAAATGTCCGATCATAGTACACCTTACACGTGATCGTTTCTGTGATACTGGACTACGTGCTATTATCAGCTGTTTTTGTTCAAATATAAAGTGTTGTCACTATTTCATGTCTGGAAAATAATCGTCAAATCTCGTTCCTCAGTAATGTTCACGAGTGAACAAAATACCTGGAATATTCTCGCAAACCGGAAGACTTCCTCTCCAACAGCTTTAAAACAAAAATTCGTGCCGAGATTTTAACATAAGCCAAAAAAGGAAAAGCAAACTACAGCCACATCTTTTCAATCATATAATTGAAAATAAATATGGAGTTTCAGCCGCATGGACGCGAGGCTTCCACAACGTAAGAAGCGATGATAAACTCGTCACTAGAAAGATTGAGGAAAATTCTTATTTTCCCATTCGACATGTTGCCAGAAAACTTCATAGCAAGTGAAACACTCATAAAATTCTTCTTTTTCCATTCGACATGTTGCCAGAAAACTTCCTCATAGCAAGTGACTCATAAAATTCTTATTTTTCCATTCGACATGTTGCCAGAAAACTTCCTCATAGCAAGTGAAACACTCATAAAATTCTTCTTTTTCCATTCGACATGTTGCCAGAAAACTTCCTCATAGCAAGTGAAACACTCATAAAATTCTTCTTTTTCCATTCGACATGTTGCCAAAAAACTTCCTCATAGCAAGTGAAACACTCATAAAATTCTTCGTCCGCAACTGCAAATGAGGTCGGCCAAGTTCCACAAGTACAAGGCGCGTAGTGAAACTCATAGAAAACAACGTTCGTCTTTTTGTTCCTGATTATCCGGTTCTAACACAGAATCATAAGAAAAATTCTCAGGATGTGAGGTTTATGCTTATACGGGCCACATCCTAACCATCTACATTTAAGGTTCAAGCCTCGCGAGTCCTCATCAATAGGAAGATTGTGTAACGAAGCTCCCCCCGGATGCCACGACTTTGGGCCAGCTATTGAAATAAATGAATTAATAATAATAATAATTTCAGAGCATTTATCGGAGGCAAGTTGTAGTGCCGATCATTTACTCACAACAAACTCAGAAATTCGACCATTTATTCACAATAAAACTCAGAAGTCCGCTCATTGTTTAGAATTGAACTGGTATGAAAAGTGATGACTGTGCACCTTCTGTGCTTCCAACTAGTTTTATAATAAACATTTGCAGTAAAATGGAGCCTCCCCCACAACTCTCGTTATGCTCCATCCTAGACAGTATAGAAGAAGAAACATCTTTTTTGAGTCGTTGACATTTTTAACAGATCATTCTGAGAACTTTTTCGTTTTCGGATGACCACATGTTCTGAATACATTTCGAATGGTATCATCGTCATTCGCTCTCTTAAGGCAAACAGTCCGTTTCATTGATCGATGCGCTGCCCAAACTGAACGGTGTAATTCAGTTGCTTGCCGCGTCGATGCAGGGTTCATTTCAATTCAGGTGCATTTGAGTTGCCGTCAAATACCCTATACTAAGTTGATGCAAAGTTAATTTTAGTATAGGTGCACTTGAGTTGCCGTCAAATACCCTGAACTAAGTTAATGCAGGGTTCATTTCAATTCAGGTGCATTTGAGTTGACGTCAAATACCCTGAACCAACTTCTGCTGGGAGAATGGAATGGTGTACTAAAGCGACCACATCGTGAAGAGCTGGTGCATCTCGAACACACCGTCAGTCGGACGCTTATAAGGTATTCTTCAAAATATTGCATGGGTAATACGTCAGCAAGAGCAGACATGAATTTGCGTTTAATTGTATGCAATATGCAATGTAAAGATGAAACCATTCTCCACGTGGAGTAACACTCTCCACGTGGAGTAACATTCTCCATGTGGAGTGACCTTTTTCACGTGTAGTAACTTTCTCCATGTGGAGTAACATTCTCCTCGTGGAGTAACATTCTCCACAGGAAGTAACATTCTCCACGTGAAGAAACATTCACCACGTGGTGTAACATTCTCAACGTGGATTAACATTAACCACGTGAAAAAACATATTTCCCACCGAAAGCATGCAGTGTCAAAAATGAAGAGGATCACACTTGACAAGTAAGAAAATGTCTGAGGTTTGTCATGAGAATTTCGAAGAAATAAATGATCATGATATAAAGGTGAGAAATAAATCTATTCTCTGTCAAGTTCCAAAAACGAAACTTTCCACCAATGATTCAAATTAGGCCCTAATGAAGTGTGTATGTAAGGTCTATTTCTCATCATCCGACGGACATGCGACCTTAAGAGACTAGAAATGGAACTATGGGCAGGATCCGAGTAAAGAGCGACACCGCGATTGTATGAGCAACAACTCGGATCAAGATACACAGGCAAGAGTATTTTGTCTAAAACTTATCCCGTCATTCTGGACAAGTAAAGGAGAGATGAATCTCTTAGATACAGAGTTAGTCCACTTTGAGATCTGCCGCCCTGCAACACTCGTGGGCTGTTGAATGCTGTGGGTCGCGGCTCTAGGGGCATAGCGGCGATAAACACGTCGTGGGAGGCGACGTGAGGAACGTGGCACATGAGAGCAATGACAGACGTGGCGTTTGGTGCGTGACGTGTGGTGCGTCGCACGTCGCGTGTGGAACATCTGGTATAAAACGTGGCATGTTCGAGACGAGGCATGTGGGGAGTGGCATAAGGAACATTGCATATGGGTCGTGGTCACCGGAACACGATAACACCTGCGCATGTAATCAGTGAGCGCAAAAAAGGTCTCCATACTTGAATACCTTTAAAGCGGCTTCCAAACGAAGCCACGGCCATGCAGTGATACGAACAACAATAGAGAGGCGTCTTGCAAGAGGCTTGCAAGTGAGTCAAGGCATGCTTTGCCCAACACACAGCACAAATGAAAATCAGTAAGAGCGGCATGCTACCGACGATGTCGATCACCGACATGTTCTGTAGCACGCGATGTCGAACCTTAATTACTGCGTTCAACATAATTCAGGCCTGACTACTCTGGGAGTTCATTTACTGAAGAATGCAGACGAGAAAATACATATTAGTGCCCATTTCTCAAAGTCGGAACACCCTTTTCTTATTCATTCGACATAAGAAACATGTGCAACGACAACTTGCATTGTTGTATTGAATTTTGCGCAATATTTATTAGTTTGAGTGGAGATAAACCAGACAATGGCTACTTGCGTCCCATACAGGCGTAGGAATACAGCGCCGAGCGCCTGACGAGCGAACTGCCCCATCAAGTGCCTCGCTACATCTCGAACGCACCTGTATTTCGTCGTGTTTACTTCCAACAGAAACTTTTATGTGGCACCAGTTTGTAGCTAGCTATCACTGTTCAGAAGGCATACTCCATGTTTGTGTAGCTATTCACTGTACAAAAGGCATACTCCATGTTTGTGTAGGCAGTGTAGCTATTCACTGTTCAGAAGGCATACTCCATGTTTGTGTAGCTATTCACTGTACAGAAGGCATACTCCATGTTTGTGTAGCTATTCACTGTACAGAAGGCATACTCCATGTTTGTGTAGCTATTCACTGTACAGAAGGCATACTCCATGTTTGTGTAGCTATTCACTGTACAGAAGGCATACTCCATGTTTGTGTAGCTATTCACTGTACAGAAGGCATACTCCATGTTTGGTCAATTCATACATATTTTAATGTGTAGGCTTCTCCAACATTTGTAGCTTCAAAACAAATAAATTTTCAACATCCTAGTGAGAGTAAGATGGGTAGGTGCGCATTGGCGGCGCAGTTTGCATTACATTCCCAGCATGACCAAATAACAGCAACAGTATCGAATGATTACTTTAAACAAGACATATCAATTAGTGGTTTAATTGATCATACGACAGCAGCCCACTCACACAGCAGGGACTCCCGCTTCCTCTAATGGGTCCTATTCTTAAACACCTCACAGCACACGAACATTATTACGATAGGAACGAGATGGGTGGAGCGGGACACTCGTGGGTAAACAGCAGGGGGAGATCATCTAGATACAGGAACATTACCTAGTCCGATTCATGTGATGGAGTTTTGGACAAAAAAAAATACTCCGAAGATGTAACTGGATATTGTAGCTACTTTGCTGCATGCAGGTGGTCGGAGACCACCACCTGGGCTGGCATGTCACCATCATTGAAACGTATCACTAATTAATGATGCGTCACCTGATCGAGTTCAGGTGTGATGAGTCAACCCGTCAACGTTTCAAGTTCATCTGAGGAGAATAAGGTATACCTGTCGCTGACATTGATTTTAGAACACATTTTAATACGTTGCGTAATGTTATTTACTTAAATCACATTGTTGATGAATATGAACGGTGAACACATAAATGATAATTTGACTTAGTGGGGGGAAATATTTTTGAATAAGTAACAAAAACGTAATTTCTTGCGTCATTTACAGAATATGAAAGAATATGCTAACAGAATCGACACAAGAGTCTAAAATAATAAGCTCCCACAGTCTATCAGGCGTAAGGGTATCCAAGTTACATAAAACAGCCCATTTCCCTATAATTATGCTTAACATAACATGGAACCAGTTCCATTCTTTTGATATCCCTCCCATCCTGAGTCAACGGGATACGGGAACACCCCACCTATACAACAAGTATCAAGTCAACTTCACGAGAAATCCTGTGTTAGTTTGATAAGATCCTATACATGAATTTTTCCAGTGGAAACAGCTGGCTATTCGAGAATAGCTCAGAAATAAATGCTTCCAGTGTAAACAGCTGGCCATTTGAGGATAGCTCAGAAATGAATGCTTCCAGTGGAAACAGCTGACTATTCCAGAATAGCTCAGAAATGAATGCTTCCCGTGGAAACAGCTGGCCATTTGAGAATAGCTCAGAAATGAATGCTTCCAGTGGAAACAGCTGGCCATTCGAGAATAGCTCAGAAATGAATGCTTCCAGGAGAAAATGAGTGTTAACCTAAAATACCCTAGCTACATATATATACATATATAAAAAGTGCACAACTAAATGTTCTAAAGGGTACTTGGACCTAATAGGGTATGTAATGATTGGGATGGCCTTGATCCGTAATACCAGCTGGCTGGTACAGGAACCATGCAACAGACGGTTACCTACCTGACCAACGAAAGAACCAGCAAGAGAACCAACCTTTCCACGCAGGCTAGTCTAGGATTAAGAAAAATATACGTTAAAACTGGTCATGTGTTCATTCATTAGCTTAAACTTTTTATAGTTAAAGTCTATTTTTTATGGGCACTGACCATCCGAGTTGGCCATTTAGGAAGAAGGGGAAAAAACTAGGAAGGGAAAAAATTAGGGTTTTTGTCCATTGGTTTCCTGTGTCGAGGCCGGGATGGTCTGTAGGATGGATACCGCCTCACGCAGTGTTGGTCACGATAATGTACCTCGATACTTCGAAAAATACATTAATTAATTGACCGATCAACCGAAGACCAATCAGGACAACGTAATTGTAAAAAATATCTAGATACATTATTTTGACCAACTCTGGACAACGGTCTCTTTTCAAAACGAATATCTCCCGCGGATTTTTCCCCACCCGACTACAATGATATTCCTACCTAGAATTGAATGTTTCTTATCCACTTCAGCATTCTGCGTTCAACTAGGAATTGGGACGTTAGGAGGCCACAGGGACAGGGGGGAGGTGAAAAAGACCCTTCAGTGGCTTAGTCAAAGCTTGGCAGTGGTCAGAAACTCAAGTTTCGACCATACATGGCTGCATAAAAAGGCCTTAAAACGCTTTGGAAGGCAAGTTCTTTACGGGGACCAAGTGGTGGTCCACATAAAAACCTGCCTAAAACAATATAATTTCCCCGTTTTTACAGAAGGGATCTTTCCAAGTAAACACCCTAGCATCAAGGCGATAAGTTCAGAGTGTACTTTAAAATACAACAAATAGGCATTCTGTAAGTCGAGGTAAACACGCGTTCTACAAATTATACTGTATAAAATGACAATTAGTAGCTAAAAATTGCATACTTCTATAACAACACGTACTTGTAAACACACAATCCAGGCTGTTAAAGCTAATGAAGGGAAGGCCGGTTACATTTTTTCTTATTATAACCAATTCAACACTTCACCCAGTGGAACAGAACTAAAGGAGTCGAGCTAAGTGACAGAGGCATTGACATTGCTCCATGGAGTAAGCAGCCGGATGGATGAAGCTACTGCTTTATCCTGCTTTAGAACCACCTGAACCAACCCCTATCCTAACCCACACAATCCACCCCAACATGACGCACATTGGGCACAACGTGAGTCAGGACACAGAACAACGTGGCGCGAGCAAACGTGTATATAAACTGTGATGCTACACATTGATAAAAAATGAATAATAGATTCAGCTGTGGTGTCGCTTCTGGTCAAGTCTTCCAAACAACTTCCGTACACCGGATTTTTGGTAACCAAGTTTAAATTGATATTTAGCAATAAACAACCACTCAAAATCTTACTTCGTACTACTTCAGTGCCGGTCTGAGTACAATGCCTAGATAGAAAGTAGAGTACAGCATCTAAGTACCTTTTCAGAGTATGAGGTCCTCAACACGACTTGTACTTTAATCGAACTAAACCTAACCTCGATGAGGGCCAGTCAGTGACCGAGCAAACTGCCAAGCTTCCACCGACCTCACAACCATAACCTGCTTCCTACCAGCCAGCTGTGCACCCAGAGTTGGGTAAGATTCTGTATCTAAATACTCTTCCCCATTACTTTGTCCGAGAACAACAAGGTGGTTTTGGGCAAAATACTCTGGAACAGGGCTCGTTAGACGACACATACCGACATGGTCAACATCTTGCGTTTCAGGATACCAACGCCATAGTTGTGCTTCCCCCCTTTCGTTCAATCCGCCAACAGTCCAATGTTCTTCTGTCGTGTATCATACCAACTCCAAAACGAATCATTCGTGTATTCTCCTTGCAGCCCTGAGCCACTGCACGGACGGGCCACAGGTGGTCTCACAGGTCCCCCAAATAGTGTCCGGGACCGTGCCCGCCCTCACAGGTGCAGGTGCGGGCGCTGTGAACAAGATCAGAGGGCCAGACGGCAAAGGCCAGCCCAAGAGTTGCGTCACGGATCTGAACACTTGGAATAACAACAAATTATTTTCGTTTGATAAGCATGGGTTAATATCTTTCAAATAATGAACACGGATAGAGACGACATAAATGGGTCCAATCCAGTTCCTAATGGGTTGAAACAAGTTCCCAATGGGTTGAAACAAGTTCCCAATGGGTTGAAACAAGTTCCCAATGGGTTGAAACAAGTTCCCAATGGGTTGAAACAAGTTCCCAATGGGTTGAAACAAGTTCCCAATGGGTTGAAACAAGTTCCCAATGGGTTTAAACAAGTTCCCAATGGGCTCAAACAAGTTTCCAATGGGCTCAAACAAGTTCCCAATGGGCTCAAACAAGTTCCCAATGGGCTCAAACACGTTCCCAATGGGCTCAAACAAGTTCCCAATGGGCTCAAACAAGTTCCCGATGGGCTCAAACAAGTTTCCAATGGGCTCAAACAAGTTTCCAATGGGCTCAAACAAGTTTCCAATGGGCTCAAACAAGTTCCCAATGGGCTCAAACAAGTTTCCAATGGGCTCAAACAAGTTTCCAATGGACTCAAACAAGTTCCCAATGGGCTCAAACAAGTTCCCAATGAGCTCAAACAAGTTCCCAATGAGCTCAAACAAGTTTCCGATGGCTCAATCAAGTTCCCGATGGCTCAATCAAGTTCCCGATGGCTCAATCAAGTTCCCGATGGCTCAATCAAGTTTCCAGTTTCCGATGGGCCCAAAAAAGTTCCCAATTGGCCCAAAAACAAATCATAATTGGCCCAAAAAAGTTCCCGATGGGCCCAAAAAAGTTCCGAATTGGTCCCTAAACAAATCCCAATGGGCCCCTAAACAAATCCCAATGGGCCCAAAAAAGTTCCCAATGGGCCCAAAAAAGTTCCCAATGGGCCCAAAAAAGTTCCCAATGGGCCCAAAAAAGTTCCCAATGGGCCCAAAAAAGTTCCCAATGGGCCCAAAAAAGTTCCCAATGTGCCCAAAAAAGTTCCAATTGCCCCCAAAATAAATCCCAATTGGCCAAAAAAACTTCCCAATGGGCCCAAAGAAGTTCCCAATGGGCCAAAAAAAATCACTATGAGCCAAAAAAAGTCCTCAACGTGCCAATCAAGTTCCCGATGGGCCAAAGCTCATTTCGAGAATGAACACAGTTTGTTCTTATTTTATTCCAGATGTTTCCTAAAACCTTATATTATTCCCTGAAATGGTTTGTCTAGAATATTAACACCTTATTTAATGTAACGAGAATGGAAGAAAGTAAGACTGTTCAATCAGAACAATACAAAGAAGTACACTTTTTATTAGGTACAATAATAATAAATACTTTAGCGGAACATAAAACCTAGGGTAATTTCGACGAAAAAATGCAGCCATACGAACAAAACACTAATAAATAGTCATTTATAATAAGTAGGTGCAAAACCATGATGGCAGAACTGACGTAAAAAATAGAGATGCTAATAAACAAAAAAAAAACTACATTACCTACATAAAATAAGGGACACAAAATAAATTTTGTGTCTGAAGAAAATTAGAGATAAAAATAAATTTCCAGATGAAATTCCCGATTAAAATTATTCAGCACACCGAGTCGCACATAATAGCAAACATCTGTTTCATCAAGTGCCAACATGCACTGCAGTGACAACGAGGGCGGTCAATCCTTAGAGGCCATGATGGCAGTGTCATGGTGGCAGTGCCTTGACGGCAGTGCCATGGTGGCAGTGCCATGTTGGCAGTGCTATGGTGGCAGTGCCATGGCGGCAGTGCCATGTTCGTGAAACATACTTGCAAGCTACAAAAGTAATGACAAAACAAACCACTATGAGGTCTTACTTTGATGCATTTGAAAGAATCCTGGAAGGCCCCCACGACTTTTTTTCAGAAGAATATGCCTACCCTGTGTATAGAGCTAACAAACCCCTTCAAGGATTTCAGTGGAACTGAGATAGCTATTGTGTTAGTAATTTCAGTCACACTGAAATGCAACTTGCTAAGTTAGCTATAGCAATAGCTACAATATGCTATTAACACTGCTTAGCAAATAATCTGCATGTACAGTTCAGAAATACTGTTCTCATTTAGATAATCTGTATTCATGAATAAAAAAGTATAGATATTTTGTTTCTACGTTATATTCAGCGATAAATTGAATTATTTTATCTGAAGCTACATTAAAACCAATTCGAATTATGTAGTTATTGCAGAATTAATTTTGCAGTGGAGGTGAAATTATAAATATCGTTATACCAAACATTCATAAATTGAATTGACGGTTCAAAAAGTATTTCATGTTTTTTGGTTGTTATTCATGAACAATAAATAAGTATGGCTTTGTTAATATCTGTACACTATTTCTTAATAGACATCGTTCCATAAGCACTGTCAAATAACAACAGAACACTCATTACCATTCGGTAACACCTGGACAAGTTCGTTGGAGTAGGCATCGTTTGCCCAGGCTCAATTTACCCTACCTAAAATAGGCATCATCTGCCCAGGCTCAATTTACCCCACCTAAAGTAGGCATCATTTGCCCAGGCTCAATTTACCCCACCTAAAGTAGGCATCATCTGCCCAGGCTCAATTTACCCTACCTAAATTAGGCATCATCTGCCCAAGCTCAATTTACCCCACCTAAAGTAGGCATCATTTGCCCAGGCTCAATTTACCCCACCTAAAATAGGCATCATCTGCCCAGGCTCAATTTACCCCACCTAAAATAGGCATCATCTGCCCAGGCTCAATTTACCCCACCTAAAATAGGCATCATCTGCCCAGGCTCAATTTACCCCACCTAAAAACATTCACACAACACGCAGGTCTCTGGCAATACATGGGAAGGCAACCCATCGCACCTACCTACCCTTTATCGTAAACAAGAACTCTTTATTTAAAATACAGGGATGATACGGGCGTGAAAGAGAGTGCGCGACACGGGTTGAGCACAATTACAATACACTCACTTTACACATCATTATTGTACGCGGCGGCACAGCCCACAGCAGCAGCAAAATTCACATTACTGTCCTAAACACATGAATATACCCGCGTCACACACCCAGTCACGACACGTGTAGGATTTCTACCTAAATGCAAATGAGGTTTAAACATTATAAGAAAGCAATGTACATTTTGTCAATGCCGACCAGTTCAGACAATTCCCACATATCCAACATGAAATTTATTTGCCACTAGGCCATGCATGGATTGTTAATATTACCACCTTTATATCCCGTAATTTAATATTAATAGTACTCATCTATACCGCAGGCAAGGGAGTATTGGTT